>VZTF01003561.1:1825226-1890299 GCA_013397755.1 Cnemophilus loriae | reverse complement strand
CTGCACCGGGCGGCCCCCGGGCATCACCGAGGCCCCGGGCCGGGCAGCCGGGACCTGCCGCTCGGTACGGGGCAGGGAGCGGAGCCGCGCCGCCTGTGTGCGAGCCTGGGCTCGGGCAGAGCCGCTGGAAGTGTCGCCGCGAACCCGCTGAGCCCAGTAACGTTAGCGGGGTGCGGGGGAACCGCAACCGCGCCCGCCCGAAGGGCGAACGGAGCCGGGCAGCGTGGCCTGGAGACCGGGCAGCCGGGCCAAACAAACCCTTCTGTGCCACGGCCCCGCCACGGCCCCGCCGAGCGGGATGCAGTGCAACACTTGGCCTGAGTCTGGAAAGTGTGAAGCGGTCCAAGCATTGCCCGACGTTATGATTTTCCATCTAGGGATATGTTGGTGAAATAGAGAAAGGTTAAAGCGAAAAGTGGAGGGGAGGACGCCCCGCACAGCTAGCGACTGCCAGCACTCACGGCATGGCAGTGGCGGGGAGAGGAATGCATTCCTCCAGTGCCCTTCTCCCGGTCACTGCCGCCCGGAAGCAGTGTCTGTCCTAGAAATTCAAATTACGCTTCAAACCAGAACTGGGGAGTTGTGGCATTTGACTTTTTTTGTGGGAGAAAAGAGCACACACACGTGCTTATTTCTATATCCGCTCAGATGTAAGCACTACTCAGCAGGGCCTGAGCGTCAGGGTAGGAGGGAAGGTCTTTGGAAAGTGCCTCTCAGAAATTCTTGACCCTGGCACAAGGACAAAAGGAAGTCTAGCCAAGCAGAGGAAAGGAGAGGAAGAAGAGCAATCTCTTTCATGCTCAGTATCTGTTTTCCTCTCTAAGCCACTCTAACCCGAAATTACAACTTTCCCAGTTGGTGAGTTTACAAAAGTTAGACTTAGTTAGCATTGATATTTCTAATTTCACTTTAGGACTCTCAAAGTAGATTGATATAACATCCTCCTTCCTCTATCACCCTCTTTACTGTAACCCTCTAACTTACTTTTCACATGAATCACACATAGCCCTTTTCTTCTTAGTACTAATTGCAGCTTCACCGGGAAAACCAATGACGTGCTTCAAACTGTAATCCAGAGAGGGAATGAGGAGAATCTGCAACTCCTTGGAGACTGCAATGAGGGGTGAAGAGTTCAAACATGAACCCACAGCGGTGAACAGCAGCTATGGCATTAAGGCTTTCACAAATATATGTTGAGAGGTAGCAGGTACATTCTCATTCTATAAAAAGCAAGACCAGAAGTCAAGCATTAGCATCTGTTTATCAGAGCCTAGAAAGTCACGCTTTGTGTTAAGCCACTGGAGCACTTCGGGCTATGACATGCTGGTAACTTTTCTCTGTGTTAATAAAGATACTTCAGTACTAGCTTAAAGTCTTGAGAGAGCTGAAGGCCAACATACCCGTTTCCTGTGTGGCAGAAGAATCAAAACCAGACTGAAACTTCCACAATTGCCTTTGTCCCCTCTTGACTTTTCCGTAGGGCTCACAATCCCTGTACAGGACAGAGAAAGATTTACCTGAACTTTTCCTAACCCTGGCCTAGAAGTAAATGGATTCCTTCCTGTACCTTCCACCCTTCCCACAGAGATATGTTTCTATATATCCTGATCTTCTTCTCCTTCCTGCACTGAAGCACTGCCCTTCAGGGTGACTGTTCAAAAAAAAGGTGTGATGAATGAGGAACAGCAGTATGTACTTCTGGCGCCACACAAATCAGCCAAGATGCTGTGGTATTTGACTCTAGGTTGCATATTACTCAGGAAACCTTCACTATTTTCCTGCAAAAAAATCTGAAAATCCTTAGAAAACAAAAAATCAGAAGCAGTCATGCCTATCATGGAGAAGCAGAAAACTCCCCAAATCCAACAACAAAACACACACATCTGTATACAGCTCCTATTATTCTATTTCATGTTTTCTGGCTAAGATGTTGCATCAAACAACTGTCTCTTCCCTTTTCTACTCTTGAGGAATTTAACACTGCCTGGACAGAACAACTGCAAGATGAATATTCGTGCAACTTGTCATAAAATGTGTCTAGAGCCATGAGAGCTCAAATCAGAGCAAATGCATTGTGAAAGACTGATGAAAAGTCAGCGAGACCCACAAGCTGTGTATCGCTGGCTTTTATCATAATCCATGCTCACCTATCTTGGGTCACACAGTTGTTTCCTACAGTTCTCAACCATGCTGTTATATTTGTGTAAGAGTGGCTTGATGGTTTTTTAACACGCCTGTCTTTTCAGGGCAGCCAACAGAATACATTCTCTAGCTGAGAGACACCCCTCCATCACCTTCTCCCTACTTCCACATAACTGCTAAATGTTAATGTAAAAGCATTGCAAGGAACAGGCTAATAAAATCATGCAATGAATCAATAAAGGGAAAAAAAATTTCCCCTTCCACTTGTTTACAAATAAGGCATTTAACCTCAGATGTTGAAACAACATTCTCAGAGGGGAACAATAGCTGGAGTAGTGTTAGAAGTTCAAAGGAACTGCCTCGCACCTCTTCTGTGAATGATGCAATATGTTGCTTTAACCTGATTATTATTCATCATTTCCACAGTGACAGCAGAATTCAGCACCCATTTCATAAGAGCCCACATAAGAACAGGCTGCTGTGAAATAAATGATTACTGCCAGCTCTGGCATCCTTGACCATTACTCTGTTCCCTCCTGGCTAGCCCAATTAGCCAGCCACAGAATACTTGCTGTGACCTTCCAGGGTGGTCATGGGAAGGTCAGCCCAACTAAACATGAAGCATACTCTAGTGAGTAAGACCTGGCAGCTACAGGTGACAGCAAGAAGCAAAACAATAATCCAGAAGCAGCTGGGAATTGCCAGACCAACACATGAAAGAGAGTAGGATTAGGTTAGATATTAGGAAAAAACTCTTTACCGTGAGGGTGTTGAGATGCTGGAACAGGTTGCGCGGAGAAGTTGTGGATGCTCTATCCTTGCAAGTGTTTGAAGCCAGGTTAGATGGAGCTCTGAGCAACCTGGTCAGTGAAAGGTGTCACTGCCCATGGCAGGGGTGTTGACTATGTAATCTTTGAGGTCCCTTCCAACCCAGGCCATTCTATGATCTGGCTGAGAGATTTGTCACTGAGTAACTAACCAGAACTTCTCATCCAAAAAGCAATAACAAGAGACCTTATCTTCTTATCTTACAGGAAAAAAAAAAAAAAAAAAGGCATACAGTAAAAAGCATGTGATTCACTTCAATCAAGACATCTATGCAAAGGTTTTGGAGTCAAAATAAGAATGACTTTCCCCAGGATGTTCTTGTAAATGAATTAAACATTTTAAATATCTAAAACTGGTATTAATAAGGGGTGTTGTTGTTGTTGTTGTTGCTTTTGTGAACAAATACATGGCTGCCTTGCACTTCTGCATGAAAATTAGAAAGTGAAGGGGACTAGAACCTAGCTTGTTTTCCCTTCATTGTGTTGTCCAAATGAAAAAAACACCAAAATCCACTAGACAGAACATGGAGGACAGAAAATTAAACCCAGCATTTTTGAGAGCTCTTTTACTGAAAGATGGGGCAGGTATTTTTGGTATGACTCTTTTCCAATGTAAACCCTACAGAAATGGCAGGTTGAATTTTTAATGTCTTTGCATCACCTTTGCCCTTCAAGGCAGGGGAGGATGTAGGAGAAGGAGAAATCTGATACAACAGTTATGATTCTAAAGTAAGAAAACAAATTGTTATTCTTGAAACACAATTTGCAATTTTATCATGCCTGAATAACATTGTTCTGCTGCTCAGTATTGTCTTGTTATTTGTGACATCCTGCTTTCTTTATACAAAGTTTTCTTTAGAAAAGGCAGTATTTGTTGGAGGCACTCATTACAAGTGACTCTGAATGTAGAATACTCTGAATGATGAGCCATCACATAAACAGTACTGGAAAAGGAATCAGTGGTGATAAATAGGAACAGAGGATTTATAAATAAATTACTTTTTATTGTAGGTCAAGAATAAAAATGTCCAGTACCTACATTTTGAAATAGTATTGGGGGCGAGGGAGAGTGATTAGAGCTATCCACAAAGATATCAGTGGTCCCAAGTTGTTGATGAAAGGATATATCACCTCATAACACGGATGATTGAAAAATGGGATTTTGTGGGCTCAGGTCCCTTTTATTCTCCCTTTAGTGTGCAAGATTAAGTAAATGGTGGCTAAATGAAGGGCTGAGCATGCTGAGCACTTGCCTTTAGCTCAGAAGGAATGGGAGGCTTCATTACACCAACATACAGAAAAGAGATACGTATGTGACATAATATTTTCTACCAAAACCTTTCAGGGGCTGCCCATTGCTCTGTTACAAAATGAAGCCTGTTAATGGTTTCCGCCAAGCCGCCACCACTGCCAGCTAAACATCAGATCTGCAGATCTGTAGGGCCTTCCCTGGCCACATTTTAGCCTGGATTTCTTCCCTTGGCCACTTGGGACAGAACATTTTTTATCTGATAACTCTCGAAGTTGAAAACAGAAAATAAAGCAGCTTATAGAATTGATTTAACTGACTAAATCAATAGCCAGCTATTATCTGACTAATCATAAGCTCACTAATCTCTGCTTAGTGACACACAGGTGCCTCTTACTGTTGCTGCAATGATTTAAATTTTGGCATGGATTTGCAAGGAGTTCAAATTGTTTATGGCCAACTACATCACAGAGGTGTTTTAGTTTCAGCAAAGATAAGAAACAGGTTTTTTCCAGACCCCAGCATCCTTCAATAATATAAAATTATTTAAGAATTCATGTATCTTGCGAGTTTGCAGGCTCCAAATAATAGCAACAAATGGAGGTCCCTGAGCGGGCAAGGATCATGGAGATTCATTCCTGCGGGGGAAGAAGGGTGTTCATACATGGCCTGAACTCGGGCTTGCATCTCCATCTTGTGGCAAAAGAGGATGGGTGCAAGGAGCAAAAGGAAAATCACACCGTGGCCGAGAGTAACCCGCGGTTTCACAGCCAAGCAAGCAGCAAGGAATGCGTAAGGAATGACCTCGGCTCGGTAACTGCTGCCACGCCGTTTCTAATCTCATGCCTCATCAATACCGCTGCCTCATCAATAAAAGAGAAAAGGAAAATCCTGTCTTGGTACAAAAAACAAAACAACACAAAACCAAAAAAACCCCCAAGCAACTAACAAACCCCAAAAAACCCCCACCCCAAACCAACACCGCCCCACATACCAAAATACTTGTTTCTAAAATCTCAGTACAACTGCATTCCGAAGACTTTCACTTGGTGTAGAAAGTGTCTCCGTCCCAGCACTGTGCCAACCAGAAATGTGCTTGCCATACTTTAGAAGCAACATCCTCTACTCAATCCTGTTTTAGCAGGGGAAACCTGAACTCAATTCCACTACTTTCATGGACTGCTGGTAAGTTTTGGGTCAAGTCTGTGAGTTAAAACCAAGCAAAAACAAACAAACAAACAAACTCAAACAAACTCAGAAAGCACTGGCACAAGAGCTGTTGGCACACTACTGCCCTGGCAGTCCCAAAACGCTCATTCATTGCAGGTGTCTGATTTTTAGCTTGCACATTTTAATACACCCACTGCAAGAGTTCTTTCACCTCTGAGACAGACATATTTCAGTGTGGTTAATTCTTAGGCTGGGTGATGGATGTGGTCCACAAACTCAAAGCAGGAAAGAGCTGCATGTTTTGTTCCAAAAATTATAGTTTTGTGTTTTACCCAACGTCAGTGTCTGAGACATTTTATAAAGAACACAGAAACACAGAAAGTTGAAATATAGAGACATGGGAAGATCAGAGTGCCAGAAATTGTAACAAGCCTACAGCAGAATAATAAGACTTCACAAGAAACCCTGTGAGAATAATGACGAGCTTTACAAGCAAATGAGAAATGTTTATGTCCTCTTTCTCTCCAAATCTCAGCCCCTACCTCAGGTTGTGAGTCAACCTTAACAGTTAAACTGTTAAAGAACAATAGTTGTAAAAGAAGAGAGAACACCATTTCTACCCTATCCCACAGTGGGCTACGCTGTCCTAAAAATTATGCGTGGTGAAACCTGCACACATTTTTAAAACCAGGCAGATCCAGGCAGCAGCTGGCAGGACTGCAGCATGCTTAAAGATGTGTAGGATCTCCATGGGACGAGATGAGTGTGGCAGCCTGTGCTGCTGTTCAGACACACATCTGGGAATATTAATGGGATGTCTATGATATTCAAAAACCCTCAAAAATTTCAGTCTCTGATTCCTGGCCTAGAAAACCAGCATCATCCAGCCTCTGTGTCTGGCTACACCTCTGTGCCTAGTACAGTCCAGGAACCCTGATTTAGATGGATTGAGACCCCACTAGAATCTGGCTGTGTATGGGGCAGTGTTGTGTGAGCTCAGCTAACAGACGGTAATGAGGCAGCCGTAGCCAGAAGTGAAGAGTTAGGCTTAAGTCAACTGAAAAGAGAATCTGAACTCTTGAATCTGGGCTTGACTTGGTGAAAATGTTGCAACACAGCCCACTGTGTTTGGGATGCTGCTGTTTCTAGAGTTCCAGTCACTCCAGGCAACTGTCAGAAAACGGGGAAGAGTTTCCAGCATTCCCCAGGGAGATAAATGAGGTAAGAGTAATAAAAATGGGAGGACAATAAATGGGGGTTTTTTTGCTATCATATTTTGGTAAAGAAAATCTCTCCAATATTACACATCAGAAAAGGTTCATCTTTCAGTGACCAGCTACACATGACAGCCGAGTTGCTTTTTTTTCCCTGAAATATCATTTTTTATGTTTATGATCTTAATCTTGCAGCCTGTTTCAGGAAAAGCTAGCAGCTATGTTCCTGCTGCTGCCTGCCCAGGGCATGGCTGGCAGCAAAAGCAACACGAGGTAGTCAGGGCCAGCTGCTCAGAGCAGTCACGATTTTTTGCTCTTCAGTAACTCTCTGTTTCTCAGTGCCTCTCTGCACTACAGATGTAATAGCAATTTTGCAATGAGGGAAATATATCCACAAAACATAGACCTTTGCCATGATTGCTGCAAGTTAGCTTGGTGGCCTCAAAGATGAAGCTGTCAAATTACAGTCAGAGTCATTCACCCCCTTTAAAGTGCAACCAGGAGGAAGAAGTACTTGCACATGTCTCCCAACTCAAAATATTGTGAAGTCTTACCCACAGGGGACCCTGGCTGTGAGCATTGATTCTTTTGTCAGAAAACTTTGTTTTTATTGGCTTTGAACATTGCAAAGGTGTAATATGAGTAGAAGTTGCCTCTGAAGAGCCAAGACAGAAAGGTAATTGCAATCACATCCCTTATTGCAGGGTAGAATGAAGCATGATCAACAGGAGAGAAGTGCATAGGCTGGGACTAAATAAAACTTCTCTACATTTGGCGTTTTGTTGCCTTGACAATACAAGTCTGTGTAAATAACAAAAAAAAAGTCTCTGAGTAGCAGACTGGATGGAGCCACATCTGATGCTGGGAAAGGACCTGCCCATTAATTTGTAAGAGCAGAGGAGCCTACATGACAGGATTTGGGCATTGGAGACAAACCACTCAAGAGGGAATTTGCACTTAGGCTCCATGGTGGAAACATAAAACACTTGCTTTAAATCTGACCCTGCTTTAGGAATTTCTGTTCCGTGAAGAGTTTGCCATTCCCCACAAGGAGGACAAAAGTCATCCTTCGTGGTAAAGCTCTGAGGCCATATTGTGGCCACCCAGCTGTTCTGCAGAGGATAAGAAGGAAGATCTTGAGTCAGCTGTTATTGCCCTACAAATTGGTTGTAATTATATTTTTAATTTATCAGGCCTTTACCAAGTGTGTAAAATAATCACTTTGACAGTGAAAGGTATTTTACAAGTTGATTTACTGCAAAAGTCAGCATCCCAGCTGAAGCCACTCAGATGGCCTTCAGAAAGCAACCTGTAACAAAACCACGTGTTCTGGTTGGAAACTGTGCATCCTGGAGCCAAGAAAAATTCAGTTGCTCCACATTTTGTGAATCTTATTTTTTCCAGGTTTTACAGGATTACTTCACTGCCTGGAAAGCTAGTGCCAAGGAGAGATCTAGAGCTCAGCAGAGTCTCAGCAGGAAAAAAACACATTTTTCATTTTTTTTGGTAACATGTAGGCAAACATCATTGTGGCTGAAAATCTATTATTTCAAGTCTGAAATTGCCTCACCACAGCTCGTGGACATTCCAGCCAGATGATCCCTGCTCCTATCCTTTTCTTAACTCAAGCCCCAGGATCTGTTTTGGCTGCAGCATGATAGTGAACCCTGATGAAAATCCTAGGATCTGTGATGTGGTGTGTCTCTGGCTGAATCAAAGAAATATCAGTTGTGCTGTTTGAGGTATGGCCATAAGCACACTTGCAGTACTGTGTTCAGTCCTGTTTTGTGAAAGGTTAATCTAAATGAAGACAAGTGCAGAAAAGAACCAGTAGGATCAAACAGAGAGGAGAAAATTCAGTTTGATGTTGGAAAATGAAGACTGGAAACAAATATGATTGTTTACTGCTACAGTGTAATAAACTCCAGCGAGAGGAGTGAGTTGTAATTTATGGAACAATATTAGCAAAAAGTCAAACTGGCCTATGTGGCTTGTGAATAACTTTAGGGTGGAAATAAAAAAATATTTTAAACCTAGCCAAGTTCTGGAGTAGGATTTTGTATGGAGGAATAAAGGCCAGAAACCTAACTAGGCTGAAGGTGCATTATATGATGGGAATGTTGCTGCAGTAGGAAGCAGTTCTGGAGACCCAGTAGACTTTTTCCCATCTGTGGTTCAAGGGGAGGCCTGACAGGGAAGACACATGATATTGCAAATTTGGGTCACACTGTTTTACAGGAACTGAGTTTCCAAATTGATTTTTTTTTTTTAGATTGGGACTTTCCCTTTTTCAGCAAATGGAGACTTACTCATGGGAAGCAGACAAATTCCACAAACATGCTCATTTAGTCAAGAAGATGTTTTCCACTGGGAAGTCACTCATCTGTAAATTTTCAAGTAGCCCCTGCACTAACATCTGCTTGGATGCAAACCCCTTGGGCAATGGCCTCCTCTCCTTGTTTCTTCAGTGTCAAACACCCTTGGCAAGACAGACGAATAAAGAATGACCAGGCGAGGGAAGTAGAGAGTCCATCCAGCCTCTGCCATCTCCCCTTTCCGTGGGCTGTCTGTGAGAGGAGAGGGCAGGTAGTGACCCTGATGCACTCAGGCAGCAGCTGGGTTGGAGCAGGGAATGCTGCAAAGATGTGAACGATGCGATGAACCTGACCATAGAACTCTCAAACATGACTTTGCAATGCACAAGCTCTTAAAGAAATAAAGCTGAATGAAAGGGTAAAATAATAAATAACAATGAACTATTGCTTTCAATAAACCAGCTGAGTGTTTTGTTGGATGGAACAGGATGCATCTCGGGAACCCAGGCCATAGTAAAAATCATGTAATTATTTGAAAAAAGAATTATATTCCAAGAGGAGAAAAAATGGGATTGAAGAGCCTGGGCTTTTTTTCAATGATTCCATTACAAAATTGTTCTGTTTAAGAAGAATTCAAGTGTTATCCACTGCAGCAGAGCCCTTCTGTCCTACCTGCCTGTTCTCTCATCCTATTAGTCACAGAACTCTCTATATCTTATGCATGTGGAATAACAAATTTTCTTCCTGGAGAAGATGAATCCTTTGTCAGGTCTTCCACATTTTTGCCACCTACAAATCTTCTGGGAAATGCTGTTCAACAAGTTTGAGTTAGCAGAGAATTCAGCTCAGCTCTTCCACAAAGCTTTTTAAAAGCTTGATTATCAGCAAGATAATGATCTCACACTGCCCAGAGCTCAGGAGTTCTGAGTACAGTGCATAATTTTGGTTTGTACCCCAGCTCCTTTGCAATGTCAGCTAGTCAAAAAAATAAAAGCATGCCTGCATGCATGGACACACACACACAGTGTGCTTCCTACTGCAGAAAAAAAGGGTTCTCCATGCCTGGGAGTTTCTGTGGGGAAGCAGTGGAGACAGCAGCTCTCTTCCAGTGTGTCCTTGCTTGTCACAGCCTGGCCAAACAAAAAAAAGATGTGCACAGGTCTCGTTCTGACGTGATTGATTGCTCCGATTTACCCTTGTGGGTTTTGTTGCGTTTTGGTTTTTTTGTTTGTTTGGGTTTTGTTTTATGGTTTTGGTTTTTTTTCCCACAGCCTTCTTTTTCTGCTGTAGCTGCCAACTGACCAACTGATTTAGTGTCTTTGCTGGCTCAGAGGCTGTAAGGTCATTTTTACTGTATCACTCCCACACAGTGCTTAATGATTTGGAGGCACAGCACCCTTGCCTGTAAAAGGGAATATAAAGCAGTGGGAATTCACTGCCACTTGCTGTGTCTGTCTTGAGTGGAAACAGGGTAGTCTCCATTAACAGATAATTGTGTTTACGTTTCACGGCCCATAGGGGTATTAAGGGTCATACAGGCACCAGACAAGGTAAACGAAAACAGCATAGTTTGGAGTAAATGAAACAATTATAAACCCCAGTTTGCTTGAACAGATGTATTGACCATGGCAGGAATGAAGCACGATCCCCATTTCCCAGTGAAGGTATAGATGGATCCTGCGCTGCCCTTCCAGCAAGGCCTCCATATGCTTCTTTTGCAATTTTCTGCACCCAGAAGTATGAATTCAAGTACCCTGTAGATGCATATAACACAACAGTTCTGGCACTGGGAATGCTAAATCAACAGTGAAAAGCCAACACAGCATATAGAGGTACATAACAGCACAGCATCACAGCGTTGATGTGCACTACTCACTCCTGTGTGAAGGCTTCACTGCACACTCACCCTCTTGGGATCTCTCTTCATGAATCCCCTTAGAGTAGGGTCAGGATTCAGAAGTGGAGAAAGCAGCAGCAAGGTGATTTTCATGGCCTGTGTCCTGCTGTGAGTACTTGCTAGTAATTGCTTTCATTACAGAACACAGCACACAATGGCACATCACATCTATCCAGCCTCGTGGGTTTACCCAATCCATACTCTATTCTCTCTCTACCCAAACAACTTCTTCCTTTCCCACTATTCAAAGTGGTGTGCAGAAAGAGGTCACTCCCCACTACCAGCACAGAGGTGTCAGAAAATTTACAGGTCACTGCCAATAGACTGAAGACATTTTCACCTGTCAGGAGTACAAAGTAGAGGTTTTGAGTTTGCCTTGAAGCAACTAAGCTGATCTTTGCTGTCAATTGCTTTTTACAGAAGTTGGCAATGGACAGAAATAGGCACCCATCAGGAACTGAAAGCAAACCCTCTCCTGAGGAGAGCAGCACCAGGGCTCTGCCTGCCAGCTCTGGGCCACAGGGAGGAAATCTCCTTTATCAATCCACCCTGATTCATGGGCAGCCAAATTAATGGCATGAAGGCTAACAGGTCCCAGGATAATTCCAATTAAATGCATTTGTGTTTAAGGACCTCACAAGACGGCAGCAGAGGGACTGGAGAAAGCTCAGTAGCTGAAAAATAGGCTGCGTATACTGGTGGGGAGGAAAGGAAGGTGCAACATGGGGAAGCAGGGAAAGTGAAGTCTTGCCAAGCCAAGGAGCTACTCAATGACAGAATTTCCTCCTGTTGCCTACAGTGAACGCCCAAGTGCTTCAGCAGTGCTGAAATACTTCACAAGCACTTGTCAGCTGTTTAGACATGTTGAATCATAGGTTAACCAATTAATTGATGAGTATAAGTAGGATCCCTGACCTTCCCAAGGACTAAGGTGCTTGTTCACACCATCACTGACCCACCACCGCTGACCCATCAGACTGTTGCTACAGTTAAGCCAATAAAAACACCTCAATTTTTCGGTCAGCTTCATAATTCATATTCAGACATAATCCTGAGTGTCTTGTAAGCATTTGAATTTTCTTCTCCTGTTTAATAGTACATATGAAGCTGTCCAATCTTGAAATCCAGACAGAACTGATATGTTCTTCAACTGCTTGATGATTTTGCTTGGATTTGCTTTTTCTTTTTTACTTTTCTGTTTATCAGATCTTCAGACTGCTGCGACTTACTGACTTTCTTGTGGCATGAATTTATACAGCACCTCTAAATTCTGCAGCAAAAGAACATTGTTTAATCTGCACCACTCAGAACTGAGGAGGAGCTATAACGAGGTCTATCTGTACAGCTTTAACTTGACCCCACATGCAGACACATCATTACACAGTCCTTAATGACACAATTACACAGTATTTTTCTTCAGAGAACCCCTTGGCAATTTACCACATGAGGAGTGTTTTCATCTTTGCTGCTGAGTGTCTCACCCTGAGCCTTGTGCTGGACAATCACGCTGGCATAGTTCCTACAGAAGACTCAGTAAGAGGAGCAAAAGGGACCAACCCCTCTGTTCATCCCACCCTGGCCCTTGCCCTAACCACATTCACTGCTCAATCCAGTAATTTGTTTCTGCCAGAGTCTAGAGAGCCTCAGAGACATTAAGTTCCTATGGTTGTTGGCTGAGGAAGGGAAAGAGGTAATTTTCATGCCCTCCTGCGAGATTGATATGCCTGTGGGCTCACACCAGTGTCTCCCCCTTAAAATCCATGTCCATACCCCAGGTGTCCTTGGTTCTGCAGTACTGGAAACAACTGCTTTTTTCCTGGTACTCATTCCCATGTTGATTCTGGCCACTTATAATTATTCTGTTTCCTTGCCTATGATTTTTTTAAAATCTTTCTGTTCCCTGGGGCAGAGCAGTGGCTCTGCGAATGCTGGAGAGCAACTAGCAGCAGCGTGAGAAATTGAATTCCTCTTAAAAAAAAATTAGATTTCTAAGTGACACATCCTGTCCTGGAACAACAGAGAAAAAAAAAAAAAGCCAAACAGAGGAACAAGAAAAGTTTGTTCCTTTTAACAAGAGGGTAAAGCTGGAGTGCATAATAAAGTGGCTCCTTCCCAAAATGAGGGGTGGGGCTGGAGCATCCAGGGACCTTCAAAACACTCACTTTGGGATAAAATTCCCTTTTTGTGGACTAGAAAAGGGATTATGACTCTGCAGAGCCAAGAGGTCCAAAGTCTCATGGTATCCTGGGAGGGGAAAATAAATTAAAAATTGCATAATAAGCAGATTGCCATTAATGCGACCTGTGCAAAGGACAGGGATCTTGTCATCCCCCAAAGTTAAGGCAGCTATTCAGACTGTGCATTGTTACACAATAGTCTCCTATTTAAACATGTAAATGGTATTGTTAATAAAATGCACGAGGGCTTGTATCAGCTCATGATTACAGTTTGGGTTAGCTGATAAAGAGATTAAATGTTCAAAGAGATCTATGTTGCCTTATCTGTATTGCCTTGCCTGGCTTAGTATCCAGGAGCATCTCCTGCTTGTACCTTGGGGATGGGAGAAAGGGAATGTTGTGAAGGTTTTGCAGAGAGGCAGACACAGTGGGTTGGTAGGGAAGATGGGAAAGTGATACTGGCCCCCAAATTGGCTTAAGGTCTAACAAAGGTAAGTGGAGAGGACTCGGCCAAGTGCTGGAAAGAAGAATATTCCTGGTATTTGTTACTAGATCAGATGGGATGCTTTGGTGACACACATCTGAAAAGAGGGCCTCGATAGCTTTGAAACAGATCTGCAGAGCACTGACGAGAGATTGGCCATGCAGACTCCCAGCAGATTGCCTGCCTTGAGAACATGGGTGGATGCAGTGCCTCTCTAGCATCACTGCTGCCAGGAGATGAGGAGAAAAACCTCTTTAGCTGCCCTTTTCTGATTTTATTGGTTACCTCTGCTATTATAATGCAGCTCTTGTGTCCTGCTATCCCGAAGGCAGTAGATGGTGCTATTGATAACACTATTAATGCATATGTTAATCAAGTAATCCTTGGAAAAGTATCCCTAAATGAACAACGTTAAATGCTTGTATTTTCCTCATATTCATAATCTCAAGGAACCTCAAGGCAATTGCAAAAATTTAAAACCTGCATTTTTTTGTCAGTTCGTGTTCATCCTCAGTGCAGCCACTCTTGTGTGAGTCCAGAGAGAAGACAGAAGATAGCAGACTGATACTAAGTGGCAAAGAGCCTTGTTACTCCCAGTCCCACTGAGGCTTGAAAGATAATTTCAGGAAGAAGGATGCAAACAGCGAGGCTGGAATCTGGCAGGGCTAATATAAATCAAACTAATCTCTCAGTTTTATGAGACAGCCCTTAACAACTTGAGGTCAGGTTGTCATCTCTATTATCTCTTGGGAAGAGCTGTTCTCAAGAGCCAGCACTGATTACTCTGTTGGCACATGGTAGCTACTCTGCTGCTTCTCAGAATGGGGACTTGTGATCTTGGTCCCATTACAGTAATTGACTGTTATTAGTCTCAAAATAGCAGCTTAGGCAGAAGCCATGGTTCCCAGGGAGGAAGAGATGGTGCAAAGATACAGCTCTTGCTGGAAACAATTTACAAATGCAACTGCTCCACCCTGAGAAATTAAATTACATCAGCAGTATCAAGTAGCTGAAAACACTGATTTCTGACGCCAGATCAGTCATCTTTCCAGGAACAAACTAAACTCCTTTTGCACCCTGTACACAGTTGTCATTACAGTCACAATCCACGCGTCCTAACAGATATGCTAACAAAGGAATGGGCCAAGATACACAGCAAAGCGTCCCCAAGGATGCTGAACTGGCCAACTCAGCAAGACACTCAGTAGTGTGCTTTGTGCTATCAGGCTTTGTGGAAAACATCTGAGGCCTCATAAAACCAAGAGTCAAATTTCTGTAGCTGAAAGTGTCAGTGCTCATAGGAAAGACAGCTCCTTATCTGTGAAAAAGAGGTGCTCAGAGTCAAGACAAGTTTAAGTTTTTCTGCATATCTTGAGTCTTCTATGTTTTAAAATCAATGTTTCAGGCTGTATATAGCCCTTTTCCACATTAATCCAAACACACACATCCAGCTCTGCAAAACACTTACCAAGCATGAGAACATCAGTCTGGTCCAGCTCCTGGTCCACCTTAAAATCACCAGTATTTTCTATAATTTTCCTTTGTCAACAGCAATTCTTTACATTGATCTTTGAACGTGTACAATTTTTTACTCTGTAGATGTCTCAGAGAAAATTGAAATAGCAGCAGATTGTGTTTGAAGCCTTCCACACTGATGGAAATTAAAGGTCCATTTCCCAAAGCTTTTAAATACTTGCTTGACTTTGAGCATATGAGCAATGCTATTCAGCAAAGGGATAATTCGTGTGTTTTGCTGTACTGCTGCACAACAGCTGGATGACAACACAAATTGCTCAAGTGATATTCATGAGATTACATGTTTTCTTAAAAAAATAATCCTACAAGAGGGATATTACTTGGCAACATGTTTTAGGAAGGGAAAGAGGACCTGATGACAAAGAACATACAAGACCCTGGGGAACAGAGTATGTTTTGTCTCACTCTTTACAGGTTAGACCACCCTTAAGTAATCCAAGACCCTGAGACCTGGAAAACTGGAGCAAGGAAGACTTCACTGTAGTGGAATAGGATCAGGTTAGGCGATATTTAAACAAACTGGACATACATTAATTCCATGGACTCTGATGGGATGCACCCACAAGTGCTGAATGTGCTAGCAGGTAGTATGACAGTAGGGCCACTCTTGGTGATCTTTGGAGGAGGTTCCTGAAGATGAGAAGAAAGAAAATGCCATTTCTGTCTTCAAGAAGGGCAAGAAAGAGGATCTGGGGAAGTACAAGCTAGTATCCCTCACTTTGATCCCTGGGAAAGTGATGAAGAAATTTCTAAATACCTGAAGGACAAGATGATGGAGAATTCAGCAAGGATTTCTGAAGGGACAAGCATGCCTGGCCAACCTGATAATGAAGAGATGACTGGTGAGGGGAGAGGAGAGGATGTTGTTTATTTGTTCCATGGACTGTAGTAGGCTTTCAGTTCTGTTTCCCACAACACCTTCAGAGACAAGCTGAAGAAGTACAAGTTAGGCAGTCAATTGAAATTGGTCTAAACTGCCAGACTCAAGAGTCATGATCACAAAATCCAGCTGTGGCATGAAGCCCAGCTGGAAGCCATTCCCTGGTGGTGCGCCCCAGCAGAGGATGCTGAGGTCAGTACTGTTAAACATCTTCATTAATGATTTTGATGACAGAGCAGAGTCTACCCTCAGCAAGTTTGCTGATGACACAAAACTGAGAGGAGTGGCTGATACTCAGGCGGGTTGTGCTGCCATCCAGGGGAACCTCAACGGGCAGGAGAAATGGGCTGACCAAAACCTCATGCAGTTCGACAAGGCACAATGCAATCTCCTGCACGTGGGGAGAAACAGCCCTGCACATCAGTACCTGGTGGGGGCCAAGTGTTTGTAAAGCAGCTTTATAGCAAAGGACAGAGGGTCCTGGTGGACACCAAGCTGACCACAAATTATCATCGTGCCCTTGTGACAAGGAAGCCCACCACCTTCTTTAAGAGAAATTACAAGAAGCATTGCCAGCAGGATGTGATACTTCCTCTAGCACTGGTGAGACACATATGGAGTGCTGAGTCCAGTCCTGGGCTCTCTATACAAGGAACATATGGATTTACTGGAGTGAAACCAGGGGATGGGCCAGAAGATGAAGGGAATGGACCGTCTGTCGTACAAGGAGAAACTGAGGGCTAGGACTGTACAACCTCAAAAAGAGACAGCTGAGGGAGGACCTCATCAATGTGTAAAAATATTTGATATGGGGTGAAGGGATAGAGAAGATGGAGCCCAACTCTTCTCAGTGCTATCCAGTGACTGGACAAGAGGTAGTGGGCACAAATGGAAATACATAAAATCCCATTCAACCGCAAAATCAGACGTACTTTTTTTTCCCCTTCCTGTGAGAGTGGTCAAATACTGGCACAGGTTTTTCAGAGAGGCTATGACCTCTCCTTCATTGCTGGCACTCAAAACCCAACTGGACATGGCCTTGAGAAACCTGCTCTAGGTGACTCTGCTTTGAGCTTGGGGGTTGTTCTCAACAGATAGTCCAGCAGCAGCTGCCGCAGATCCCATGCTAAATTCAGATTTATATTAAGATTTTTCATCTTACTTTTCCTGGTGAGTAAAATATAACTTTTAAAATATAGCAGTGTAGCTGCCTTATTCAGCTCAACCATGAAATAATGGTCATTACAATACACTCAAGGTGAAGGCACTAACAGCCAATTATCCTGCAAGTGGTGGTTTTTGCAGAGCTAACCTTTTAGTCTTTACTATGTCTTTTCCAATGCTACTGTGCTTACATTAGAATCTAAATGGACAGTATTGGTTCAAATCTAAAATGTCTAAATAAAAATACAGCCTAGCACAATGGAGTTACATCCACTTTCTCTTTTTATCTTCTGCCTGCAAGGTTACAGGAACACTAAAAACTCCTGCTCTCCTGCAAAAGTCCTTTCTGTTGCCAACTGCACTAAGTAAGGGCTGCTCCATAGTTTCCTCTATTGTCACAAAAGCAGCAAATGCATTTCAAACTTGCAGCAAATGCCATTGAAACTCCTGGAATACTTATGGCTCCTCTCGTGCAGGCTGAGTCATTTTAGCACCAAGATGCTGGGAAACCTGAAATACTCTTAGAAATGTTGACTCTGTTGGTGAATCAAAAACTGGGTTCTCCAGATCTGACTAATTGTCGGTCTTCTGCAGACCGAGGAGATTCGCTGGCCTCCCTCACCATTCAGGAGAAGGATTAAAATGATCAAGTAATCCGGAACTGCAGGACAGAAAAAAAGGAGGGTTGGTGTGAAAAAGAACTGACAGACTTTAATGACTACCATCGAACTCATTTCAGCCGTATTCTAGTCATGCCAGTTCAGCTCAGACCTTAATTCTAACATCTTTCTGGTTTAATGGTGGACTTGGAAGTACTAGGTTTACAGTTGGACTTTATGATCTTAAGGGTGTTTTTCAACCTCAATGACTCCATGATCTATAGTATAATAAGTGCACACATACGCTATTATTGTCAGTGCTAAAGTTTGCAGCAGCAGAATCATCAAACTAGTATCTGGGCAAGCCCTGCATTAGCAACAAATTACCTCAGTCAATATTTACTTCTCCAAGAATCAAACCCAGGAACTTCTACAGGCAAAGGGAAAACAAGAAATGTTGCTAATGTGTACAGAAAAGCCAGTCACAAGGAGGCTATTTGAACAGCTTCATTTTCCCATTAGGAGCTAACACAGGAGTCATCCACCACTACTTATTGCAGTTACTCATGATTTTGCTGTACTACAACCACAGAAACCAGATGCTGCAAACAGCAACTCTCATTCCTACCCTACGTAGATGACCATCCTACAAGGAGGAGACTTCATCTGGTACCAGCAACATTAGTTTCTTGTTTGGAACCTCAAGCACTGTTGAGACTCAAGTCAGTAAAATTAGTTTTCTCAGGCGTTGGAGCTTGCAGGCCAGAATCTGAGTTGCTGTTTTAAGCTACCTTTCACTTTAGAAGATATTTATTGTTGTGAACACTGTCCTTATTTTCCACTTAGTTCAAAAGAGAGGTGAAAATTTGGAAAAATTTCTGCCAGGTTTAGTTTACCTTTTTTTTTTTTTTCCTTCTGCATTCCCAGGGATAGAAACAAACCAGAACAAAAGGAAGGGCCAGGCTGAGCCCCACTCTTGCAATTGGCACACAAACATGCTCATTAACCAAATGCATTGTAGCCTGACTCTGCTGACAGCACAGCAGGAGCTGAATCACAGCTGAGCAGGGCTAGACAGAGCCTGGGTTTGATGTAGTAGACATTTGTGGAGTCAGTCCAGCAAAATAAAACCTGTTTTCTAACTCTGAATATCAGGAGTTAACAGTCTGAGTGGAGCAACCTGCCAGGTACTAAATGAGAGCACTACTGAGGTTCACAATGAGAAACCAAGAAAATTTCTGATCAGTACGAAAATATCATCAGTGGGGTTTTTTTCCCCTTGTTGATTTGTCCTAGAAAGTTTTTACCTAATTTTCAGCTGGTCATTTCTGTAGAAAGAAGGGTAGGACTGAAGTTTCCTGCAGTGAATGAAGGAAAATTTAGAGAAGCATTACAGAGCCCACATGTCGCCCTTTCACAGAATACAAAACATTATTTGACAGTATTTGAAGTGTTCAAAGTGGCTTTGGCGTTACATACAGTATTTTACCACCTCCTAATTACAAGTTTCTGAATCACTTAGCTAGTTGCAAAAAATCCTAGAGGCATAAAAGTCGGAAAACAGAGGTGAACAGTTTATGTGTGTTGTCATGAAGATGATGGCATTTCTGATAATGTTTTAAATATTTCGGATAGGCAGTGCTGACACAAAGTAACTCAATGGAAAACAAAATAGGAATAGCTCAGATTATTACTTAATATACCCATTGGACACACTTTCCACTGAACCATGGAGTTAATATCTTCTTATCAATGCTGATTTATTACCACTTTTGCCTGCAAGAGCATATGTATAAAACATTAAATCACAGTAATATTTGCCCTTTCAACAGCCAAACCGAGGGCCAAAATACCAGGTTTGGATGACACTGACCTCCCACAGCTGCTCTCAGGTACTGATGTTATGTGAAGAAAAAGGGGAAAAGTGAGGAATGAGCAGAACCTTTATAACCTTGGAGAGCTTTTGCATCAATCACTTCACAATTTTAAATGCCAGATGTTTAAAAAGCAGCCATGAAGGTGTTTACACTCCCAGCCCACTGCAGGCAGTGTCTCTGTGACACAGTAAGCAGGAAGAAGCTCAGCATAAAAGCACTTGGAATGTGCATGTAAAAAGCGACAGTATTTAATGAGGTTAAAGCATTGCCTCAAAACGCTGCTGGAAGAGCACAGCTCTTGTTTCCAGGATTGGAGGGAATATTGAAGCACCACAAGATTGCACCTGTAGAAAATTTTAGCAGTTCTTGATATCTTGTTTGCATAACTTCATTTACCCATGGTAGGAGAGTTCTTAAACACCTGCTAGCTGTTCAACACTTTCCTGGACTCACTGGTTTGGTGGCATTTGCATTCTGCAGCCAAATCATACTTCTTCCACTAAGAAACCCACCACCATCTATCTGCTTGGTTTGTGTAAGAGATTCTATTGCTAACATATAGGGTCTGGTTCAAATAGAAGTAACAGGACTTCTAAGTCCTGCATACTTTGTCATTAGAGCTAAATATGTCTTAAAATCCTTCTTGGACAAAACCTGGAAACCTATGGAAAGGTTTAGGAAAATCATGCTGATAGTAAAACAACCTAAGCCATCAGGAAGGAGTAAAGAGTCTGATTTGGTGATGAGAGAAGGTCTGAGCTCTGTTTGTAATGCAAATGTATGGAGTTAAAATCATAAGAGATTTTTAATTTTGCTCTGGGTTCCTCTATCACAGTAAAACATTTTGTCTGGTTTCAAAGGCACTTCAGATACAATAGTGGACAGGCAGTGCCGATAGATGGCTCCTGCGCTATCTATTACAGGACATCTGTCACACATACCTGGACTATTTCTCACTGCTGTTGCTTTAAAGATGACAGACATGTTCTTATTCAGAAAGGCTGTCTATTTATATCCCCTTAATACAGCTTCTTTCACTGCTCTGTAGCAGCTTTATCCAAACAGGAAGGAGGCCAGTGTAATCTGAAGGATGGTTTCCCCATTGAAATGATGAATTCGGGCATGTCTGCCTGGGAAGGCACAGGGGGCAAAGCTGAAGTTAGGGCTAATCCATGAATATTGTTCCCAGTTAGCTTAGCCATGCAGTTTTTAGCTGAGGACACAAGTGCACTTTGCCAGAAACAATGCATGGTAAGTAGCATGTGTATACCTAATTGTTTATAAACATGTTCTAAGAAATTAGCACTAAGAGGGAAAATCCGCTGGGGACCTGCCAGCTGCTTTCCAGGAGATTGCAGTGAAGAAGGAGGATGGCATGAACAGCAGATAGCCTTCTGGAGTCAGCACTGTCCCAGCAGAAAGAGGTGATGTGTGCTTGACACATCTAAAGACAAGAGCTTCACAACAAGCCCAGTCATCAGAGTAACCCCTTTATTTATGAGTCAGGGCTGTTGCCCCAGTCTGAGCTTCATGCTGGGTGTGGAGCTGTCTGAGGGGTCCTCAGGGACCACGGTGACTGCTTTTTGCTCTGGGCCCCAAATGTTCAGGCTAGCCTGCTGCTGGAGGAATGTGTTACCCAGATGTTGTGTTGCTGCTCACCGGCTCAGCCTGCAAACACAGCAGGACAGACACCTGCAGACTGTCCCTGTGGGATGCTACTTACAAGGTATCCTGGTTTTCAGCTGGGTCTCAAAGTTGGCATAAACTTGTTTCTGATGGTTTTTTTTCTGCTGGGAATTTAGAAGGAAAGACAACATGCTCCTCAAGGAAAAAAATCTGAAATCAGTGGAAGTCTTGCCAGTGACTTCAAAAAGGCCAGGATTTTGCAGTGATCTAAGGGTATAAATAGAAATACTGAGCAAAATGTTTGGGTCACTCCTCATATCAATTTCTGGCCTTTCAAGGCCCTACCTACCAGACGGAATAACATTACAAATTAATCTAAATGCAGTTGTCTGAGACCTCAGTTTCAGCATAGTGAAATGCTGCCTGGTGAAAATAATGGGCTCGCTGTTACTTTTGCCCTCCTAAAAATTGCTACTTTCATAGTACAGTTTCACTGCAAGACATTTATTCTTTATAAAGAGTTGGCAAATAGGAACAAAACTAGGTATTAAAGCACTGGGATAAGTTCATTATTTCACTGCAGGGAATGCTGCAGAGGAGACTCTCATAGCTCATGCTTTAAATCCAACACTAAAAACACAGTCTCAGCATGTCCTTCAAAAAAAAAAAATAAAAAAGCTAATCCCCACTGACTTGTCAAGACTCACTGGACTTCCTTTTGTTCTTCTCATATATCCCTGAATCTGGGTACATCTGAGGAGGCAAAGATATGCTATTAAAGCCTTAAATTAGCATATGTTCACTCATCTAATTATTTCTACATGTAACATAAGGTGCAGTTAGCAGTACATTTAGGGAGAATTGAAGATACTGCTTAGGGCTAAGGCAGCAGTGCACTTTCTCCTTCTCATTGAAAAAACTGCAAAAAATGGTCTCTGATGATCAAGTGATGTTTGCTGCAGAGTGGCAGTATAGTTCAGCCATGAAATACTCTGCCACATATCATCAATGACAACAGCCACTTCCTCTGCAACAAGCTGAGGACCTGCTGTAAAACACAGGAAGCTTTGGAAATCAGAAGACAGAAACTAGGGGATACTGAAAGAGCTGCCGAAGAAATGCTTGACCTTGAAACAAGGATGACTTCTCCTGATGAGGAGTTCTCTTGCTTCCACATGCACGATCCACTAATCGCTTAAACATCCAGACTTTGAGCACTCATCCCCTCAGGGCTTAGTGCTGCCAATAGAGCCCATTATTCCCTATATCTCAGGTCGGGTGTAAAAAATACCCAGGAGACAAAATTGGAGCTTTAGCATCTCCCGATCATGCTGCATTCACAGAGACAAAAGACACGCTGATGTAAACTAAGTGTTTGTCTCATTCCTCCACCTGTTTCAAGTGACTATAAAGGCAGTGCCAGCCCTGCCTCCACAACTGGGCTGTTTCTTATCGGTCCAGATGCCTCAAGCTGTTATTAGCTATTATGCTATTGATCATCATTATCTCTCAGACACATCTTCAGAGAGAAGCTTGAATTTGCAGATGCTCTCTGCCTCCCAAATCATCTCTGCTTGAACAGACCCATGAAATCTGGAATGTCAAATGCCCATTACCATAGACTTTCACTACAGTTAACCCCCTGACGACACGTGGTGAAGGGAAGGAGCTGCCCTCAAAGCACTGCTGGAGATGCCACGTGCTTTCCCACAGCCACAGACTGCCAGCTGAAAAATTAACCCAATATACATTCATGGGAATGGGATTAAATGGTCATTTGATAGTGATTAGCAACACCGAAAGCCTCCTGTTCAGTGTTGTTAGCAACCCTATACATAGTAGCTATGAGGAGTTTCCTGTGCCTTCCTGGCAGAGACCAACCACACTGCTGGGCTGGGTTTACACAGAGAAGTGCGTGTGTTAACCAGGCACAGAACTGCCATCAGGGCTGCATGTAAGAGTGCAGCCTTTCCCAAAGCAGAGGAGAAGCAACAGGACCCCGTGGCACAGCCGTGTGGCCACAGCAGTGTCTTTGGGCCCTGCGTGTGCTGAGGAAGGAAACCCCCAAGAGACTCTGGGGACCAGAGGGAGCTCAGGGGCCAGGCTCTGGTTCTGCCAGCTGGGGTTGTGAAGGTCATATCCAGAAGTGGAAACTGCTACAGCAAACAAGAAACTTCCTCAGTCACTCCTGAATATAAACACTATGACAAGCAAATGACTAACTAAATCAAGGGCACTTCAGTGGAGGGTGGCATTAACAGCTTCGTCAGCTTCTCATGAGTGACTCTATGTCCAGGTAACAGCAAGAAGGTCATTCAGGAGGCAAGAGCTCCTTTACACCAGGTGCTGTACAGCTTGGGGTGGTTTTCCTATCCCTCTCTGAGTCTGCAGTCTGAGGAGGACTGTAACAAAACAGAACAGTGAAACATAACAACTTGGGGTGAAAAAATAGTCGATGAGTTCAGCTCTGTTAACTCTGAACATGGAATTTCTGAGAAAGGCTCAGTTAAATTCAGCCTCAAGACGTAACAGTGTAGTATGTTTAACGTCCCCCAAAATGTGCAAAACTCTCTCTATCTGCAGAACAGTGGTCGAGATTCAGATCTTAGGTGTATGGAGTTATTCAGATTCAAAGTTAATTCATCAGCAGCTGTTAAGGACTGATGGCTTTGTTGAAGTCAATAGCACTATGTTTATTAACTCCAGCTGATGATCTGGCCCTTAGGGTTTGATTCAGACACAAATCTTTAATCAACTAAATGCCAACATGAGAAGCTGCAGATGCATTTGTGGACAGCCCATTGATTAGAACAGGAAGAAAGAGGTGATTTTTCCACATATGTTTAACAGCTATGCTTTTTTATTGTTTTCAAAGCTAACATCAGTCAGACCCAATATGACTCTTCAGAGGAAGCTACATAAACCAGAGTCCCTGCCCTTTTATATAAAAGGACAACGCAGTGCAGCTGAGGAGTACGATGTGAATTATTATTCTCAATACACTGCAGTCTCATTACATTCCAGAGCAGTCGTCTGAGTCGATTGCAATGCCCAGAGCGCTGGCAATTGCAGTCCAGGGGCTGGCTGAACTAAAAGCCAAATAGGATGCTGAAGAAGAAGTAAATGCAGATTCCCTCTGCCTTTCAGAGGGGAATTAAAGCTCTTAATTTTGTTTCCTGGTAAGAATCTCCCTGCTGAGCAATGCTGCTGTGTTCTGGTGCCCAAGGTTCTCCTGGAGTCCCCACAGTTCAGGAATTTCTTTAGTCTGATCAAGCCTTAAGGTTAAGGAACAGAACTAGAGATAAGACTTCCAGAATTCTAACTGAAAAGGTAAAGTAGAGGTGGGATTAAGCCAAAGGGAAATTCATTCTCTACAACCCCCACATGTGATCCGAGGAAGAGGACCACGTTAACATAGCATCACACCTGGCCTGGACAGGAGGGAGCTGTGGCTTCTCAGGCAAGGTGAAGATCCCAGGCAGAGCCAGCTGCTGGCCAGCTGCCAGGCTGTGTCCAGCTTGCAAAGGGACAGCTTGGCCCAAAGCCCAGCATGAAGGCAACAGGATGTTTGCTCCAGCAGGCTTCCCACAACCTTGCCCTCTGTCAAGAAAAGCCGTGGCCACCTCCTTTCCTAGTGATCCAGGCAGGACTGGAAGCTGACATTGAAGAGTAACCAAAGCATGAACTGCTTGAGGGTAGCCTGGGCCTCATTCACCCTTCTGCAGCAGACATGCTGTGTGGTGTCCCCACATAGCATCAGAGATGGAGAGGTGCCACAGGCACCACTGAGATGTGTCACTGGTCTGTTGGTGATGTTACTGCAGGTTTGTACGGAAGGTGCTTGGGCAAATCGAAAGACAAGCATTGATTTACACATTCTTCCAAGGAAGCATCATTATCTAGTGCATTTAATCAGCAGAGATTCCTCACTCATTCATTTTGTCTACTTAGCAAAGGGATGCAAAGGCTATCAGCTTCTGCTTACTGGAGATCAGCCTGGAGGCCGTTGCTCCCTGTTGAGCCCTGTGGGAGGTGAGCAAGCTCAGCTTCTGTAAGGAATTATTTTCTGCAAGGTTGCATCCTTTGAGACATGGAAAACCCTCATGACAAGAAGGTCTTCTGCAGGTTTAATTGTCAGAAGGCACTGTCCTAGTTACCTGAAGAGATCGTTTGTCTAATATATGCCAGAAAAACATGTTAACTAATTTCTGCACCCAGCTGCCTGAGCTGTAGCTTACTGGTCTTGTGTGAAACATTCCCAAGTGATTTTGTTGAAGAACATTCCTGGACTCTGCCACTGATACTATTTGATATCTGGCAGCCAGGATTGTCTCATACATTGCACCTTGTCCAGGCGATGAGCTGATGAACAGCTGGTGGCTTTGAAAAACCCAAACCCGAGCACTTTCCACGTTGAATGGAATAGGGTGTTAATGCTTGGGCTCAGCACAGAAGTTATAAAATGTCCTGCAGTGTGACTGCAGCATTTTCTGGCTCCCCTGCTATCAGCACATCTGAGAGAAAACTGTTCTCTTAGACCAGAGGAACTAACACCTGCACCCTCTGTTACAAGTGACATGGAAGCAAAGACTTGCTCTAAACATGGCAGGTAATTAGAAGATTAAGAAGCCCCTCTCTCTCTCTCAAACATTAAGGGCAAGGCTTAGAAGACCAGTGCTGGACTGCATGAGCTGAAACCTACCTACATAGCAGTCCCCAAGATTCCCTGTTATCCAATGGCTTCGGAACAGCCTGCAGTAAAAGTGGCATCTGAGAAAGTGAAAGTTAAAATTGCCTTCACAACTGACAGGTTGGAGGGGAATTCATACAAAGTGACACAGTCCTGAGACTAACCCCTCCCTTGCTGGTTCAGTAGGCAGAGACAGCACTGCTCACTGGAATGAGACACGTGAGAACTAAACCTTGGGCCAACACAGTTGCCCTCTTTACTATAAATTGCAGTGCAATGCAAGAGTCCTGCCAAGATCAGCTGTTTCCTCTAGATTTCTGTTAAGCTTTGACAGCTCATTAAAAGTTAGGAGGGGAAAAGGGTTTGATTTGCTTCACTTAGAAGCAAAGCATAGAGGCTTACCCTTTTGCTCAAACAATGAAGAAAAAATGACCTTCACTCTTCCCAGCTTTTCTATGCTGCACCATAGCTAACAGCAGGGGAGGACCCAGTTCTGTGCACAATTATTGCCAAAAGTCTTTTAGAGCTTTAAAATTGATTCTCCAGTCAGATACTAATTTGCACTGCAAGAAAAGATTTAGAGCTACCTGCAGGTTTAAGGCATAGAGCCACATCGATTATGCTGAAAGCACCATTTCAGGCAATCTTTGCAGCTTGGAGAGCTGAACCTCATGTTTCCCCCCACTCAAAGAGATTCCCCCCACAGACTCTTACAAGGGCAGATCCACTGCAGGCCCTGCATGCCAAAGGCACAGTGTGAGAAAGAGTTAAATATCCATGTGACACCATGGCTGCTGCCACTGCCAGGAACTGTCATGGTGTTTGTGTGCAGTGCGTTAGTGTGACATTAAAATCAATGCGTGCTCTGTATACCTGCAGGCAGTGCTTGGTCCCTGGTAAACAAGGCAAGCAGGGCTAGGATGAGAGCTACAAGACAGAGGACTCAGTAACTCTGCTCTATTTAAAAGAGATCTCATTTAAAACACATGGCAATTCCATATAACTTGCCGAGAACATCCAAAATACCAGAGTGCATTTTTGTTCTTCTGTTGGAGCTTTAATGCTAAAAAAAGTGCTGACAATACATTTTAATACAGGAAAAAGCTTTTGTGCCACATTTCTCTAATACTCTAGGAAGTTACCCAATCAATCTACACCTGCCTTTTCTATCAAACTTCAGTCAAAACATTCTTCTTCCATTAAAACCAATGCAAACAGTCTACCAGGGATTTCTTACTTCTTTTTGCAGCTATGTGTCTCACAGCAAGAAAAAGAGAGGGAAACAGTAAAACTTCTGGGGGAAAGCCTGGCCTTAGAGAGTTTTGTGTGCCTCTCTGGTAAGTCCACACAGTTGAGCCACTTTGCACTCCCTGGGCTGCCCTGGCTGGTGGAGGTACAGGCACACCTGCTGCAGCCTTAGCTCTTTGTTCTTCTTTTCTTCGGACCTAACTCTACATGTTCTTACTCTTGGCTTGCAAAGCAAGAACCATACGTTCAGCCAAGCATCTCAAACCACCTTATTTCTGCACTGAGAATCAAAACCTCTCCCAGAAGCTGCACCTTTTCCTTTCTATGCATTACTAACACCATACACTCCACGTAGCACAATATTCCACCTTTGGGTCCCTCCTCTCAACTCAGACCCTCTCTCCTCTCCACTTGACAAGAAGTTTCACAACCCTTTGAACCAACCTTGAATAAAGGCATCACATAAGCGAGAACTCCGTGTTGCACCTTACCTGCAGCAGCTTCCCTGATTACGTCAGCTGTTCTGCAGCATAGGCAGTCTTGTTAAGCCATCATCACTGGAGGCTTTCCCATCTCTCCTGAGGGGGATCTTTAGCCCACTGTTATACCTAGGTCTCTGCTACAACACTCTGCATCTTCACCAAATGCCTTTGTGCTCTTGGCTCCTATCTCCTGCTGCTCACCGAGCTCAAGCAATGAAGAGCGCTCGTGCCCCTGCTCTCTTCCCACCTGTCAGAGCCTCTACTGCCTCCTGAGCTTAATGCACATCACCAATACACCTGGTGTTTGCAAAGGTGAGGAAAGATGGGAGCCTCCTTTCCCACTGTCCTCCTTGCAAGGTCCAACCTGCCAAGACCGCTGGTTAGAAACCAGTCTTACAGGAAAGCTGCTCAGATGCTTTTCATCTAAATGGATATTTTTCTTCTAATGAGCTATAGCTCATTTTCATGCACATTGCAGCACTTTGGAAAACATGTCAATCACTTGATTTTTGAAAGCCAAACTGAACTGTTCTAACAGTGCTGAAATGCCTTTGCAAAAGATAGCTCATCTGCCTGGAAAGGTAGGGAGCATCCTAGGAAAAGGAGCATTTAAACCAGCCCATCCCTTTCTCCACAGACCTTTCTCTTTACTACCCAAGCAAAGCTCTGAACTATGGTTTTCTTTCTAATTACACTTCTTTGTTGCACATGCTGCATTCTCAGGCAAGGACACTGAAACCAAGCCTCTTTCTTCTCCTAGTGTCTGGAAATGTAGGAGGTTTTGGGGGTTGGTTGGCCAGATGACCTTTTAAGGAAATAGGTCACAGCACTGAAAGACTCAAATAATTTATTCAGGCAAAACTTGCCAAACAAGTTAAAGAAGTATGAAAGCTCTTCCAGGGCTGGTATTGAATGCCTCACAATAATAGAAAAGTGTGTGATCAGAGCAGACTGCCAGGAAAGAGCAGTGTGTACCTTGTGCCACTATATATGTGCTTGGACAAATAGAAGAGACAAGTGTGCCTCAGGAGAGGGAGGGTTCAGTGAAGGTATTTTTCCATTTTCTATTTTAGCCTGCACTGGAGACAGAAAGGACCAGCTGTGCTGAAGCTGGACACAACCTCCACATGTGTAGCTATCAAAAAAGCTGTAAGCTATACCACATAGCTCTCTTTTTGTCAGGGGTAGGTTCTACAGAAACTCCAGCTTCCATTTCAGCAGAATTTAGGACCATTTAGAGACTGCCTTCAATTTTGTAGGCTCTCTCTACAGTGCCATCAATTAGCTTGCAGTAGCTATTCCAGCCTGTATGTGAGCTGGGCTAGAAAGAAAATATACAAATGAAATGGCACAGATTTTCTCCCTGCAAGCAAAGGAATGGACGTTATGAGATGGTTACTACAGCTTTGTGCTTTTGGAAAGTGTGCCATCTCAGAGAAATATCCAGCAGAAAAAAAAAAAATAGGACTGCTTTCTGCTCCACCTGTGCTACCAAAAGGGAACAGACCAGAGAACCTGGCTTTGGCTTTGCGAGGGCAGAGAGATGGGTGACAGATGGGGAAGAGGATAATAAAGCCCAAGATGACAATGCAGAGGATAGCACTTTCCAGAGTGCTTCAGTTACAGTGAGTGCATTATTCTTCTCTAAAATACGATGAGTGCAGGAAGGAGGTCTAGTCTGTCAGTGCATAAGCTGTTCACCAGGAAAGTTAGGGTGAATACCAGGAGGGCTTTCCTGGCAGGGGTATATGTGAGCATGCAGAACCACGTCAGTGAAGGCAAAGAGATAAACCTTTAATAAAGGATATTTCATGTACTGAACCAAAATTGGAGTGTCTTTTGCATTTGCCTTAAATAGTTTGTAGGACTCATTACAAGGGCTTACTCAAACTGCTCTACAGCTCTTAGCTTTCTTAGCCAGCATTTCTCCTTTAAATAGCTGAAAAAGTCACACTGGGTGCAGGGAGATACTTGGATACGACCTGAGCAAGTGTCAGCCCTATTCATTCCCCATTTCTTCTCTCCTGCGGCTAGGCAAAAAAGAAAAGCCTGTCCACCAGCCTCTGCCTACAGAGCAGGCGTTCAAAGTGTCCGAAACCTAAGGGGAGCCCAGGAGTTCCAGTAGGGTGAGTAACCCAATGGAGACAGTATTTCCCTAGAGGCTTTTCCCTAGCTTGACTTACTAAACCTAAGCAGCCTCTCTCATTAATTTGTAGCTCAGTAACTCTCTTTGAAAAAGTGTAAGAGACACAAATGTGAGAGCAGAAACATGAGGATCTTCCAAACCCCGGGAGGAGCAGCTTCATGGATGGCCTCACCTCTGCTGGTTCCCAGGCAGACCTCGTCTCTCCTCCTTCTCGAGGCCAGGGTGACACAGTCCAGCAGTTCCTTGCTCAGCCCAGGTGTGAGGGCTTTGCAGAACCCAGCAGACATTCCTGCACACCAGCCATTCTCCACCAGGCGCCGAGGGAAATGTGGGTGCTGAGCGGTTGTGCTGCAGCTGCCAGGGTGTTTTTCGTCAGTCTGTGAGAGAAAAATGTCCTTAACTGCTCAGCTCACTTATGTCTTTCTGATGTTATGTAAGTGGATTGAGAGAAAAAACACTGCCATGAGCAGGTTTCTAATTAGGAAAAGAAATAAAAAGAATTATGGAATTAAGGCAAAACCTCAGCATGAATGACCCAAATCCCTTCCTTGTGCCGCAGTCCACAGCAGGCTATTAGAAAACTTTTTTTTAAAAGAAAGTTAATTCATCCCTAAGGTGGCACAGCAAAGGCAAATTCTTTTGTAGGCTGGCACCCACTCTCCCAAGCAGCTGATCCCACTTAATTTGTCTATTGTAAGTGCAGAGGACGCTTCAGAAAGAGATGTGCTTTGTGACACAAGTACTCCTACAAACACTGCTGAAATATGAGTAGCAATGGGGCATACCACAGAGTCTTAGAATCATCAAGGTCGGAAGAGGCCTTTAAAATCGTTAAGTCTAACCATCCACCTAGCATTACCATTGTAACTCCTAAACCATCACCCAGCACCAGATCCAAACGCCTATTGAGCACCTCCGGGGATGGTGACTCCATCACATCCCTGGCCAACCTGTTCCAGTGCCTGACCACCCTAACAGTGGAAACCATTTTTCTACTATCTGATCTGTATCTCCTGTGCCTCAGCTTAAAGCCATTTCCTCTGGTTCTCACACTGCAGGCACGGCAGAAGAGACCAACCCCCACCTCACTACAGCCTCCTTCCAAGGAGTTGTAGAGAAGGATGAGGTGCCCCTTGAGCCTCTTCTTCTCCAGAGAAAACAACCCAAGCTCCCTCAGCTGCTGCTCATAAGACATAAGACTAGACCTTTCATGAGCCATCTTGCCTTTCTCTGGACATGCTCCAGCACCTCAATGGACATTTAAAGCGAGGGGCCCAGAACTGAACCTAGTGCTCAAGGTGTGGCCTCAGCAGCACTGAGCACATGGGAGTGATCACTTCTCTAGTCCTGCTAACCATCCATACGATCACCATACAATTGCCATTTCCTAATTTGCACTGGCAACCTTCTGTTGGTTGTCTGCAGACTGTCATTGCTACTGAGAGTTGCCTACAATGAGTTACCTACTATCACACTGGATACAGGTGTCTCATCAACAGTGGCTTGCTTTGAGAAGATTTCAAGCATCCACAGGTCTCCACGACCTGACCTTAACAGGAGATAAGAGCACCCTACACTTCTCACCAATGAGGTCATATTTATTTAAATACTCAGCTGCAGATTTAAGTGCCTACGTTTTAAAACATTGGCTAGCCAACCTCGTAATTTTATAGTTCTCATAGGAGTGAGTAATTTGAAATTTGCTGAGGAAATCTTCTTTTCCCTCACAATACTGCCTATTGTGAGTGGAAACACCTACCGCAGAGTGATTTTGATGCCATTTGAATCCCTAAGGGCGTGGTGGTTTCTTTAGCAGGTTAAGAAGTGAAGCAGATACCCCAGGATGTAGTGCAGCTGTTTGGAAAGCTCACATCCTCAGTAAATCAGTTGACATTTGAACATGAAGCCAGGCTTATTCTCTGTGTATTGAAGGCACCACCTCCCTGAAACTGCCATGTTACATGACAAAGTCTGCATCAGCCAGAAAATGTGCACTGGTCATCATTGGTTTGATAGGATGATAGCTTATTTTCTGCACTAGTCCTTTTTCTGCTGGGTCAGTCCCCTCAGGGTGAGAGATCTTTAGGCTTTTTCCTTACTGCAGCAAGGCTACAAGGATGAAGTACGAAAGGGAGACCTCAGCTTTCCTGCCTGCTAAGAGACCTTGACAAATGCAGCACAGAGCTGTATGAACCAAGCTGCCACAGGGAAGCACCCCACTCTGGCAGCTTGAGGACTAATGTTTAACAGCTACTGGCATGCAGAAACCTGAACCATATGACAAGGAATCCAGCAAAGCTCATTAATAAAATACCCTCCGCAACTGCCCAAAGGACTGGGTGATTAGTTAAAAGCACCCTGACAACTACAAGGCACAAATGGAGAAACACCAATAACCGTTTTTGGGAATAGACTCCAGCTTGGGGTGAGCAGACAGAACATCACTGGTACCAGAGGCACCATGCAACTGCATTATCTCAGTCTGTTCTGCTCCTGCCCTCTCATAATAGGAAAGTGTGTGCCAAGGTGGGGTCCTCGGGCCCTCCAGACGATAGGTACGCGGATATACCATGTCTGTAACAAGACTGGGTCAAAATACTTCACTGCCATAATCTGTTATCTTATGCTCTTTTGTACTATGAGATAAAACTTCCTTTTTTGGGGTAGGAAAATGGTTACTGTGATGCTGATGCTCTCGGCTTTGTGTGTGGTGTGCAGGCATGCTGGTGGGTGGTGGTGACCATCTGCTACAGCAGTGACACCGCAGGGTTAAAACACTGCCTTTTCCACCTCGGCTCCGGGGTGGCTGTGCTGGGTGAGTAAGGTGTTGTTGTGTGGCAGTGGGCTGTTGAAAGGCTGAGTGAATTCGTGCAAAAGGGCAGAGCAGCAGCTGGTGCAGAAGAGCCTGTGCTCTCGAGCAGCTGTGCAAAGGCAACTGCACTTACACAGAAGGAAGCAGACAGGTCTCTTCTCCGGCAGGGACAGCACATGGAAGCTTCCACCACGCTGGGCTTTGTGAGGTGCCAGCTCTCAGCCCTGAATCCAGATAGCCCTTTGTAGCTGCTCTGACTCACACACATTCATAGATTCAGGCAGAATGTTCACCCTTAAAAGTCCTTTCTTTTCCCATGTCAGCCTACAAACAGAGACCCAGAATAATTAAGACAGTGCTCATTTTATTGTACTCAGCATGGAAACCAGATGTAAAACAGCAAAACATTAAATTCCTAAGGGACTCAGTCAGGTGGGCAACATTGCTCTAGTATCACTTTAAGACTTTTCACATGCAAACTTCTGTTGGTATGTCTCAAATGAATGCCATGGTACACCTGGTAGCCTAAGACTAGCTTTATTTTGTACAGTACATCACGTTCAATCAGTGTAACTATAGAATTAATAAAGCCACAATAATATTAGTTGTTGTTAGAAGCCTCCAAGTTGGTTTTCTTCTGCTGCTGCCTGATTCATGGCCATAGTTTTTTGAAATTAGAAGTTCAGCTACACTCCCTACCTTTAATTCTGGGCAGAAACTCCCAATACTCCTCAGTGTCTCTGAGACCTTTACTTCACAACTCATATGAGATTTTATGCGCCACAAACACACAAATGGTTCTCTTCCATTTTATGGAAATTCCTCAGGGCAGTATCTAAACTTGCTTTTGATGTACTTGAAACTATTGATTGTGAACTGAGCTAAGGGAAGTGTCAGGAAGACCCTTCAGCAGAAGGGTCTCCTGTTGTAGCAGAGCTGCTGAGAAGTATCTAAAAGACTCATATTCTGCAGCAGACAACTGCTGGAGACTTTGCAGGCATATTTATCATTTATTTCTACTCCAAAGAGTGTCAGTCTTAGCAGAAAGCTAACAAAAACTTAAGGTCTGATATTTCAAATGGGGATTAGTTGATGTGATTCTGTTCCTAATCAGATCAGATGCTTCCTATCACCCACAGTCTGCTTTTTAGAGACCAGAGAAGGAGAAAGATTTAAACTTGCCTCAAGGTTGTGGAAAATGCTAAGCCTCCAGCATTCAATCAGAAGGGCAAAGGGAAAAAATCATATTAGAGGATGAGTGATGCATGAGACCTGCACACATGTACTTGCCTTTTAAACAGGGACACACACACACATAAGCTTACCTACAGCAGAAGTTTTCCTAGAGGAAAAAAAATTTACTCTCTGTGTGATTTGGTTCAGTAATAACATCACTTTTTCTTTAAAGAAGCCTGAATGATGAAAGGTAGATTTCGCTTTGCAAAATTTTCTTTGCCAGGATTTGATGCAAAATCCACATTATAAACTCTAGGAAGGAAGAGCTACTCAGAAAAGCACAAAGCAGAAAAAAAAAATCTCAGAGTTTAAAAAAAAAATCAGTTTGGCTCAATTCAGTTGTAATACTTCATTCTTCCTTTTAAACATCTGCAGTGACTCAAGTGGGGTAATTTAGACCCTTAAGAGAATATTGGAGCCAGTTCAAGTTACAGGACCTGACCTTCAGGTCCGTGGACCACCACAGCATCCACTGACCCCAGAGATATTTGGTAGTGTGCAGTATTTGGGTAAGGATCTGCCTGCGTGCCTTTGGGACAACTGAAAATACTGACCACTCATACAGGCATCACAGAGACACCAAAAAATAAACCAGCAGAGATTGGTTGCTGAAACAGGGAGTTGGGGAAAAGGAGGGAAGGGTTTCCCTCAGAACATACCCCGTAACTTTCTAAGCCCACAGAGTCTGACAATCAGTTCTCTGGTTCAGAGCAGCCGTTCCCACAAGGTATGTGCAAAAGAGTTACTCCGTTGTGATAACATTTTGCATTAATTTTTAAAAGTTGTAGAAGGATAGACACAGAACAAGATAATGGAGCTAAGAAGTTAATAAAATTTGTACTTTCATACAAACCTTGCGTATACTGAGCTAACTAATGAAACACTGGTATGGTAGATTCCATGAAGTTTCCAAACTGAAAACCAGTGGCAGCCAATTTGAATTCCTCATCAACACTGATCTTCATTTGGATTTCCACTTCTAACTTTAACACTTCAACATAGTAATGAAACTCAAGAGAAAAGCTAGTGCTATCTTTAGAGCATATATTCACCTTTTTTGAATCCCTTGAACATACTTCTCCAAACGGGGCATTTTACAAGCTCTTATGTTTTAGTAGCAGTAATAAACTGAGGTTGATTGCTTAGAGGTTTTGTTGAATCCTATTTGGATATATCTAAAAATACTAGCAAAATATACAGCCTTTGGAAACATTCATTTTCCTAAAAGACATGGGACACGAACAAATAAAAAAATATGTGAGGTCAGAAAACAAGCAAGCAAAACAGACATAGGAATGGGAATTCATTGTGGAGCACCTACACCAACTTTATTTTACTTCTCTTTTGGTCTTTCCCTCCCCATGTTCCTCAGCAATTGCTTCTTCTGTATTCAAAAGAATGTTTTCTTCTCCTGAAATGAACAAGACAGATATTCCCCTTCTTGTCCCTTCAGCTCTTTCTCCACTCTTTTTTTTCCAAACCAAGTCGGCAGAAATGAGGCAGAATTTCAGAACTTGTGCCCAAACAACACAAAGCTGGCAGATCCCAACCAAGTGCACACAGATGGATGTCACAGCCTCACATGAAATCCAGGACTATATTGCAAAATGCCTGCAAAGAGATGCTCCTTCAACTCAGGTTTTGTATTGGCAACACTAAAATGTGCTTATTCTCATCTTTCCTAGTGGAAAGTCCCCTAAGTGAAACTAGAAGTAAATCTTCCATTCTTATTCACTGTTTTTATTAATGGTTCTTGCTATATTGGCCTTCCTAGAAGATGTGACTGACAGGAAAGGGTTTCCTGACTAGTTTGTTTCCCAAAATCTCTCATCTTGCAAAAAAATGAATTAAAGAGTTACTTCAACTGGCTAGGCTGCAACATAGGTATTTTTCTTTATTTTTCATATAGATTTATTCTTGGGAATGACAAAGTATTTTCTGTTCTGAACCGTCTTTTTATGAGCCCAAATAGATTTTCTTGATTGTTACCCATCCAATTAATGCGGTGTGATTCAGAGTCATTGGGCAGAGAAAAAGAACAGGGCGGTGGCACACGGATCATTTCCCCCTACTCTCTGCCATATCACTACTCCAACCACATTTTCATTTTTGAGACTGACATGACACCGAGAACAGCCTTTCTTGGCTGCTACAAGCCCACTCACATGCATAATGTTTGCTAATTGCTACCCGCAAAACATGGTTGTTTTGCTGTTGGTGAAAGATGTGTCGTCACTGAGGATTCACATTGTCATCTAGACACTGTATGCAGGAGAAAGCACTAATCACCAGTGTTAAAGTAGCAGGTTGCCTACAGTCCGCCCTAGCAAGGCACAGTCAAAACCTAAAATATTTTCCATGAGATGTGCTGGTGATTATCAATTCATTTTTATGTGTTGGCTTTTGGCACTTTATTGCTCGGCTTCCAACACACGTCTGCAGGACTTCTGCACCCAGCAGACAGTGCCGTGGACAATTTGCATCTCTGCACTTGTATTTGCCTAGACCACAGGCTGAGCACTACATTTTTTTTCAGTTGTGCCCATGCAATCGTTCATTTGCATCCACTCAGTAACTCGTCCATCGGCGCTTCGTGGTACGAATGCACTGGTGAAATTTTCCTACAAGAAAGGTCATTTGGTGTGGGGAAGGGAGGGTGGACCAGCTACTGAAGACTCACAGCTGAAAGAAGCTGCAAGGAACCAAGGGAGATCTCCCATTCCTTGCAAAGAAGCAGTAATTCCTGTGCTGTCCCAGCATCTCCTCATTTGTTGCCAAGCCCAGTTTGGTCTCAATAAAGCAGCTCACACCCATTTCCTAGAAATATTTTGCAAAGCTGAAGCTAAAGGATAAAATTCATGGAAATCAGTGAATGAGTGATAGCTGTTTATTCTCCTCTGAAGAAAAAAAATAGGACAATCCATTTGTATATCCAGACTGAGCATATTCGTAAAGAGACAGTTCAGAGTAAGCTGGCTCACACTACAGCAAGGGGAACGCAGAGGGGGACGCGAGCTGAGCCAAGGGACACGGCTTCACAGGAAGACAGGCTGGGCAACAGCTAGCAAGGGAAGGGGCAGAAGGGAGGCAAAAGGAGCAGCACAGAGCCTTGAACCTGGACAGGACACAGCAAAAACTGCAGACAACTTGGGGAACCTCGTCAGGGCTGACACGGACGCAATGTGGGAAGAGACACCAAACTTGTCAACTAACCTGACCTAATGATACTGTCAATATTAATCCCACACAAAATTTCACGTGAAACTCACATCTCAGACACTGCTAGGAACGGGGTGGAAACAGCAGTACTAACAGAAAAAAGGTTGGAGACTTTCCTCCTGGTACGCAGAGGTGGGAAGACGCTCTCTAATGTGGTGTTTTAGAATTAAAAATTCAGCACCACAAGTAGGAGAGGACTTGAAATAACAGACATGAACAAGGATGTGACATAAAGCCCCCTGGTATATATCTGAGGAAAACTAGGAGTCAATTCAGTACTATGCTTAGGGGCAACACTTTTCATTGCACTGGGTTAAAAAGTTGTATCTTACAGTATTTTACTTTTCTGCTGGGGAAAAATTGCCCTCAAACAGCTACTATGAAGGCTTGGCCGTTGATATACTCAAGAAGTCTGGCCTCTTAAATAACTGGGGCCCACTTCAGGTTCACTTCACAGAAAAAAAAGAAAAGAGAAAACATACTAATACTCATTTATGTGGTGTAAACCTGTAAGATTTAGAGTAAGTTGTAAGAGTAAGATCTACAAAGTAAGTCAGGTGTGTGGTACTAGAGACAGAAATAAATTATCATCATGATTCATGAAAAATCTTTAATGGACTAAAAGTATCTCCTATTTAACGCTAGTACTCTGCAGGATTACAATATCCAAATCATCAGTGCTTTGCAGGATTGATAACTAAATTTTCTACAAACAGCAGGAGTTCCCCAGCCTCCCATAATTAACTCTAGTGGACAAAATACAAAGCTACTGGGAAATACATTTCCCAAGTTGAAAAATGTTGTTGAGAAATGTGACCAACATATATTTCAGACATTATTGTATATCATACTTCTGGAGAAACAGTCACTAAGCTACCTTTTATTAGCAATTTCTACAACTAAGTTCAGAAATACATCAAAGATTGTCTCAAGATTTCAGTACTGCTGCAAATTTTTCAAGTTAACAGTATAATGGTTTATAATATAGAGTGTAAGGTAAAACAAAATACACACAGGCTAAATAAATGGTATTTGGGTTATGAAAGGCAGCAAGAAAAGCACCAAAATACTGAAAAAAAACCAGTAGAGTTGGCTAAGGACTTAAAAGGGGAAAAAAAAATCAGTGTAACACTCTAGACACAGAGGCTCATGGACCCAAATGCACAGGAAAGCCCACGGCTATGGGAAAACATTACTGTGCATCTCTGGAGAGAGAAGAAAGATCCACATCACTTTAAAGAGTGGTTTAGAAGAGAGGTGCTCAGCACCGCAGGAGGCTGGGAGCGGGGGGTTGCCCACCCACCCCGAGGAGGCAGAATGGCTCCTTGCTTTTTAGAGACTTGGCAGGAGCACCAGAGTAAGGGTGGGCATCATCCTGCGGGATGCAGGTCCATCTACCAATGCGCTCTCCTGTGCCTCGCCGGCTTGTACTGTACGAGTGGCCACTGGAGGGGACAAAAAGCATCTCTCTCACCTCCCCTTCTGGCCATCAACAGCCCACTGACTTAGCTTCTCCCAAAGAGAGAATCCTTCAGTCTTGATCCTCATTCTTTGCCTGGTTCTGCATTTCAACAGGAGGGGAAGACCGGGCTCCCTGGGGCTCACCTGAGAACGGTGGCCCACAGTATCAACAGAAGTGAGGCTGCTCAGTGATCGATGTCCATAGCCTGTTCATGGACTTGCCTCAGCACGGGTAACTTACAAACCAGGAAAGATGTCTTGCTTTAGGTCTTTGCAGCTGTTGAACCTTAACTCCACCTCCCTCAGCTTCCCCCAGAGCAGCCCTTTGAGTAAGACCTCATAACGCACGTAAATAAATTCCCATAATTCTGACAATCCCTCTGCTTCCTGCTTTATCAGAAGGTGCTGCTCTCCCTGCAGCAAGGCGGCAATTGAAATTTGTGCTTTTGCTAAGTGCCTAGCTTTTCATCTGACAGCAGTCAAGGTTGGGGCATAACATAGAAATACACCAGCTGTGACAATAATAATGGCAGGACAGAGTATGTGGCTAGTCAGAAAACAAAGGGGAATCATTTTCCACTGCTGCTGCATCACAACCCCAATTACACAACCAAACAGCAGGACTTGAGGGGAGGGATTCTCTCCACCACCGCAGGTATTTAGGCACCCCTGCAAACCATGTCAGTCTAATACAGAAGAGGGAGCAGGTCGGACGCAGCAATTAGGACGCCTAAAATTCTGCAGCATGGACTGGAACACGTTGTGCTGCCTCCCTTTCAGTTTTTTATTTGAGGATGTATCTGAGGAAATGGATTTCCGGGTCTGACTGTTCTGGGCCCGGATCAGTTTCTCGTGTTCGCGTATTTGTCTCTGTAAGTGGTTCTGGATGGCAATTCCCAGGGATTCTGGATCGAGGGAAGCACCATAAACCTCCCACGTCATTCCTTGCTCATCCCAAACAACATCCCTGACGTGTTTGGACTGCTTCACCTGTACTTTCGCCTCCATGGCTGGGGCGGAGTGCTTTTTGTTCTCCCCCAGGTTCGGCACAGCCAGAGCAGAAGCAGGAATCGCTGCAGCGTGAAGCTCGTGTCTGGACTCCCTGGCCTGGAGGCCCTGCTGCTGGGGAGCTGCCAGTGCTGCCACAGGAAGGGCAAGACCTGTAGAACTCACACTCAACTCGGGCGTCAGTCCTGCCTGCAGGTTCTGGCCACCAGCCATGTGAGACTGGCTGCTGTCTCCATGACCTCTGCTCTCCTTCTCGCTTGCATCCTCTGAGCACACCTTTGCACGGACAGCGGCAGGCTGGCTGCTAACACTCACCCCTCCTTTAGGATGAAGCACCACCACGTTTTCTTCCTTTGGCTTTACCACAGATTGATTAGGACTGGTCTCCCCTTGACTCTCACCCTTGCTGTGCACAGGCTTTTGCTCAGAGCTGCCCAGGACCTCCTTCTGCTGGACTTCGCTGCCTATGCCACAGCGTAAAAGTGACCGGCTGCTTCCTGCATGAGGGATGAGATCTCGCACGTTGTTCTGGGTCCCTGGGACAGCATCAGTGGAAGTGGTGCTTGGCTCACCAGCACCAGTCCCAGACTGTGATGGAGTTTGATTACTGGAGTCAACGTCAAGCTGCTCGACTGGGATGTGCTTTGGCGGGACTGGAGCATCCTTTGGCAGCTGAGCATCATCCTTGACATCATGGGCTGCACTGGTCACTTCAGCATTACCCGCAGATGTTCCTTGGGAGGTGACAGCTGCAGGGGAGCAGGGGAGAACAGGTTTCGCGTTATCTGCTGATACTGGAGACACCATGTCAGATGGGACCTCAGGTGGTTTGACAGGCTGGGTTTGGGCTGAAACAGTCACAGCTGCAACAGTCGATTTTGATGTGATACCAGGAGAACATGGAAACTTTAGCTGTGAGGATAAACTGTCAGTAAGTGCAGCCTGGCTCAGCCCCATACCTCCTTGGTAAATTATGTGCAGTTCTTCCTTCTCCTCTGGAGGAGGATTCCCTTTTAAGAAGGCAGCAAAGATGCTGGGACTGGTGGAAGCTGATTTGCTCTCCACAGTAGCCACAGCCTGAACCTCAGCATCTCGCCATGTCCTGCTTACAGCTTCCTGAGTAAAAGGGCTGCTCTCTGGCTGAGCCGTCATTGTCCCTGTTTCTCTGAATTTGGAGAGCTGGGTGGGGTTTGGACTCCCGGGAGTGGGGTCCAGGTTGCGTACAGGATGTGGACTCCCGTGGCCAGACTGGGCTTGTGCCTCGCTGCCCTGCATCGCTTCAGTTATATCTGGGGGATGCACCTGCGCCATGTCTGCAGTCCCGCTTTTTGCCTCCAGACTGCTCCGTGGGTCTCCCCCCAGGTCAGCTTCAGTTTGCCTTGCTGGCAAGGCTGACTGACACACAGCGGAACCATTTTTTTCTGCCGCCCTGTCTTTTTCCCCTCTTTGCAGAAGGTTTGCCTGAGAAGTATGACAGAATTGATTAACCCCGACAGGATCACCCGGGGAAGAATAATTTAACACTTCAAGCGCTGGCTGATCATCAGTCCCCTGGGGTTTCAAGGCAGAGTCATCTATCTGTGTCAGGGAGCTTGTTTTGGCCTGGCTGCCTTGCACAAACTGCCGGGAGCTCTGAGGGGCTGGCATCATCTCTGGCCCTTGCCCCACCAAGAGGGCTTCCGCTGCAGCAAGTGCTGGTGCTGCCAGTGCCTGGATGCCCGCTGGCTGGGTACAACCAGCCGGCTTTACATCTGCAGGATGCTCCTCTGCAGTTGTGCTGGCCAGCCCGGGAGGAAAGGCTTCCTGCTGGCTGTCATCGTCTGTGTGGCACTGCTCGCACCTCTGTGTGCTGGCAGCACCTGTGCAGTTTAAGTCAAACAAGCAAACCCCAGCTGAGCTGGACGGTGCGCATGGAAAGCCATTGCTGGCCCTCTTGCCACTGGGGGGCTGGGGCTGGTGCTTAGCAGGCTGCAGGTCTCCCAGGTGCTCCTCCTCTGCAGAAGTTGAGACCAGGGAAACCTTGGCAGCTCTCAGAGGATCTGGTACAGTCCCCATGGACTGTCTTCGAGACGTTGTTTGTCCTCAGCTTCTCCTTGGAGTTTTCTCGCTGGGCAGGCTGTTGGCGACAGGTTTCCTGTGAAGCTAATCTGTTAATGAAACAAACACAGTGTTAGCAGCAGTCAAATTTAAGACAAAGTACTCAGAACTAATTGATTTTACAGCATTAAGAGAAATACTTGCAGGCAAAGGGGAGAGTGAAGCACCCAATTCTGCCTGAAAGTCACAAAAAAGACACAGATTTCAAGGATCTCCCAGTTCTGAGGTCTGGATGGAGAAAACAATACTAGGGACAAAGCAACAACAGCTCCTGTGTTGTCGATACATTAATGAAAACACTGACATGCCAAGAGGGAGGAAAGAAAAAGAAATATGAAATAAGAGGTACAGACTTCGCATGGAAATTTGAGTCACAAAATAAAATCACTGTGATAATATTCTCTAGCAATCTACCTGTGGAAGAAAATGCCTATGGGAAGAACAGATCCCTAGGTTTGAGTGGATTCCACTTCTTCAGTGTGCATCAGTTCCCCCTTCTTCTCAAGGATAGCCCTTCTAGCTCCACTGCCAACAAGGACACAGTCACAGGGGGCAATGGGTAAATTTAGACTAACGTGGATGAACCCAAACCTCACTGGTGAAAGGAATATGGAGGGATCACATCCTGCTGGGTAATGCAGATAGAAACCAAGAGAAGGTACTGCACACCAGGGCTGTGCACATACTTATTGCTCTCACATTTAGATCCTTTGAAATAATTACAAGGAAGCCAGCTTGATTAATAAACTGGGGTACAGATGACCTAGAAATCAACTTCCAAGTAGTTGGTATGAAATTGAAAGGGGAACACTGCAGCACCGCAGAACAGGAGGGGTTCATGCCATATCCAGGGAAACGTGGGAGAGGGATTTTAAGCAGGTAGAACAGAGTTATGCAGGTTGGAATCATGCCAGGACTGCAGAGAAAACATCGCTTCAAACAGGAGGTGATCTCCAAGTGTGCTTGTTGGCTTTCCAAAGGGCTTAGCACTGCCCAATCTGGACACTGCTAGAGATCAACGATGGGGGATCCTCATCAGCAGAGTGGTGGTGGCCAGTGATAAAATCCCACCCCACTCTTCTTTTAAACCGCAGGCTATCTGTGCTTGTTTAAAAAGCTTTCACTGGCTTACACTGCCAGCAAAATACAGGTATGAGACCTGGGAGACACCCAAGTTTTGTTAACCTGATGATGAGAACATTGCTGTACCTGTTTGTGTGCCCCTGTCTCTCCAGGCACACAGTAGGATCTCCTTTGCTACATTACTAGAGAGATGCTGCTGCAAGCAGAGGAGCAATCGCTCAGCTGTTCCAGACCCTCCCTACCCACTAGCAAAATCAACAAAAGCTCTCTCCAGAAAAATCTCTACTCTCCTTCTCTCAGCCTGGATGGCAGTGGTATAACTTCCTTAGTTTCTGTAAAATCAGTCCCAAGTTTCAGCACCTTAGGATACTTTAAAAGAGCAACAGGAAAAAAAATGCTCAATGAAGGAAAATTTAAAAAAATAATAGCCAGTCTTTTTTTTCTAAGAAAAGGAAAATGCTGCAACTTATTACTTATTCATTAAGCTTTCTGTCTTCCAGATGTTAAAAATTTATTATTTTTATACTGCCTCTTTGGGCTCTGTCCAACCAGAGAGATATAGTCTGCTGGGTTGAGCCAGCTCTGAGAAACTGTAATCCTGCCCCTGAAGGATCCCAAGTTCCTTAGCTGCACTCTGTGACAGCAGCCCAGCATCACCCCACAGTGGCTTTCAGGAGGGCTAAGGATTGCCAGGCTTTTCGAGAAGTACTGAGAGTATGTAAACCAGGCTGCAAATCAGTGGAACTTTGTGGCTGCCTACAACAAGTCTTGTCGTCATTTTATCCTCACTTTAAGGACAGCCAACACAGTCCTGAAGAAATGACAGGCATTCCATGTTCACCCTGTTGTGCTATAAGCATCTAATGGCTGCAAGGACAGAAGCAGATGGCTTTGGGTATCCATTGGACTAAATTCTGCTACTCTCTTCTTTCCTTTTCCAAATATCGATGCAAACCAAACCAGTATATACAACTGGGCAGGTCACATATCTTTTTTTTTTTCTTATTTTTTAGATCCAGAGCTTATTTAAGAAAAATTAAGCAAATAATGGAACAAAACCAATCCCCTTTTTTAGGATGAGATGTACTACTCAGAAAACAGTGTCAGAAGAAATAAAGATTTCAGAGAAAATCTGTTTGGTTCTTCACTATACAAAACCTAGGCAAGGCAATCTGCACACTGGAGCACTATCTTTTAACTCATACCCACTCAACAGGGCAATGATTCCTAATTTTTCAATTAAATGAGTTAGTTCTGGTCTGAACCCCTGCATGAATTCTCCCCATCTGGTTCGTGGCTCTTCATCAGAATCACCTGAAACACACAGTTAAAAGTCTGCCTCATATGGTAATTAAAAGAGATTCTGCTACCAGCCCTTGACATACAACATCAACAGAAGAAATTCTGCCCCAGAAAACCCACCTGGACCTATTCTCTGACCTGGGACAACTGAGCCTAGTTCAGACATTTTGCTTGACCCTTGAATATGGGTTGGAGGGTGGATCATTCTTCTGCCTGGAATGACTCTGCAAATGAGTTAGTTTATGAGAATAGGGTTTCTGTAAAGATTTTGTTGTTGAAGTCATGGGAGCTATTTTCTAGACTGTCACTAAGCCATCCTAATGACAGGAGCCAAAGGCACTGAAGTAGCCTAGGTAAACATGGTAACTTAAGAAAATGTTCTAACTTAAGAATTAATAAAAATCAGAAAAAAAGGTAAGTCTTATGAAAGAGAGCAGCAAGGAAGTCCTACAGATTACAGAACTGGAAAGGCATTTTTACTATTGGAATCTCATTTATGATTATTGTCTCATTTTTATCATTTGAGTCCTGTTATATAGGAATGAAGAACAATGTTGGGACCTGTGGGCAACACGACTCAACTGCCAAGACCGTGAGGATTCAAACAAACAAACAACACTGCCTGCAAGCAAATACTTTGGAAAAACAGAAATACAAAATTCAGTAGAAGGCCAAAAAACATGTCAAAACAAATCAAGATCGCTGATGAATTTTTCAAGTCTTGCATGCCAGACCTGGAGCAATCATCCAAAGTTTTCTTTTAACAGGAGGTGAAATTTGTATCTCTACAAAGGTCAAAATCAATTTTTAGTAATAAGAACAGATCTGCTACACCAACAGAGTTCTCCTTATCCTTATTCTTGCCTGCCTGACTGTGTCAATCTCATATCAACAAAGAATTACTCCGGACCTTTAGCAACAAGAGGTTTCTAACTCTGGCAAAGTCTATATTTTGCTTAAATGGTCTGGGAGGGTCCCTGCGTTGCCAGCAGACCTTCATGGACTCTTGTAACCGAGTAGGTCTTTTTTACATGCTGTTAAAAAACCCCAAAAAACCCCAAATCCCAAGACGTTTCCAGGCAACTCAATGCTGACAATGTAAAGAAGCTCCTATTTATTTCGGTAATACCCAATCCCCAATAAAGCAGCACTGCAATTTTTACTCTTGCTGCTTATGAGAAAGTCAACAAAACCAGAAAGTCTGCATGTTTCATAATACAAACCAATAAATTTTCAGGAAATTTCTACATAAGATTCTGCCTTCCATTCCCTCTGGAAGAAGTCTGAAAATCTACAAAAGCACAAATAAGACTGCCAGAATCTCCACCTACCCTCAACTGTAAAACCAAATAAAAAGCAGCCCCCAAACTAATCAAGCACCCCTTTCCCAGTTCTGGATTCTCATCAGCTTTCCATTCCTTGAGTGCCCTACTCTTTGAGCCCTCTCTTCAACCTTGTCTCTGCAAATGGAAGAGCTGAACACTTACTTTTAATAGTTCTAATCTTATAAGATCTCTCAGCTCATCACAAAAATCATTATACAGCTACATCGTTTAAGAACAGAGATAAACATCTGCTGAAGTGGGAATTCAGTCTCTGTTCTCTTATCCCAATCTGAGGAAAAAGACAATGGCTCACCTGAACTTGTATTAGACCACTAAATATATACAACATAAAACACATTTCTTTAAATTTTAAACATACAAATGCATTTGCATCCTTCTAATTCTGCAGCCAGTGGGAATTTTTCCTTCTTTTCAGCGTCAAAGGGTGTTTGTTACTTGGTTTTTGTGAAAAAAATTGCTTTATGGGTTATTTTCTCCTAATTATCTGTGGGATCAAAAGGACTGGCACTACAAATGAAAGACAGCACAAAACAAGGACATATTCATTAAAATACATAAGAGGCTGCCTGAAGAGGTAAGATACAAGACGCAGAGCTTCCATCTTTCAGTGTGTTTTGGGATGCTGACAGGAGACAAATTATTCACTGTGATGACAGGGAGGGAAGATGTGGTGGGGACGCCCACAGATACCTGTGATTCCCACCAGAGACGGGGCTGGCATTTCAAGCAGAGGGTGCCCCAAGTCCCAGCTCCCCTTCTACACCTCAGGAATGCGCAGGTTATTGCAGGTCAGACCTGCAGACAAAGCAGGAACCTCTGCCAGACACAAGGCAGAGAGCTGGACAGCAGAAGCAACACGTTCAGCACCACAGGGCTGCAGCACCCTCTGTGCAGACATTAAGAAAAATGGGTGATTGTATGCAGATCACAACACTAAATCAGCTGCAACTACCAATTGAGCCACATGAACAGCCCTGGGGAGAAACCAGATCCTGCCAGGGCTCTCAGGGTCCAGAGCCTGGCTCCTCACCAGAGCTCTTCCTCCTGGATGCTGACACACAACCAGCAATGTCTGTCAGGTCTGCTCAGAAAGGTATCATGACACAATGAAAATGGAAATGGCACACGCAAAAATGGGAAATAAGTCCAAACACAAAAACAGTGGCTAAGTGCTCGTCCTTGCTTTGTAATGGTAGTAAACAGAGGAAAATCATGTGAAAATCAAGGGCAAGATGCACTACCATTTTCAGCCAAAAAGAGATGGTTGCCAATCAGCCTGACACCTACTGAAGATTTATCTAGCAATATTTCGTACGTGCTGAAGAAGCACATTTTTCTGGTTGTTGACTCCTCCCATCTTGCATCTCTCTGCCAGGTATAGACTTTAACTCCACAGAGTGCAGAGCATGGAAACTCCACTTTGGAAAGACAAAGCTCAACTTAACTGGCTGCCCACAACCTACAGATGAGAAAATGTGTAAAGCGAGTCCTACAAATGGTACAGTGGCCTCTGGGACTAATACAAAGCAAAGCAAACTGCTTTGCACCTTCCTTCATTTCTCTCAGCTTCTGGCAAACCTTAAGTATATCCTGCCAAGAGCCCTGAGTAGGACCTTGCCCCAACACCTCAAAGCAGCCCAGGGACGCATGGGTACCTCAGCAGCCACTCAGGGACAGACGTCTGAGAATATCTGCAATCGGCTTTTAATAGGCAGGCACAGAGAATAAAAACTCTGTCTGGTGATCAAGTGTGATTCAGCTCTACTGTCCTGCTGGCGGTTACCCTACAATTAGAAAGATGTCCATCTAAAAGGAAATACAGCTCTGCTCCGAGACACGATGTTCCAGCCTGTGTCCCATCTGTTCCCTGTGGGCAGCACCCATCTTGCCCTGGCCAGGAGACAAGTGGCAACTCCCATATCCAGCTCTGGCACCTGCTGACGAGGCCCTGGCGGGAGCCTGTGCACTGTTAGCAATTCCACGACGCAACTCAACCCCGAAAGCTGGGCTGCCTCTGCTGAAAATGTCATTGTCCCCTGGCCGTGGCCAAAGGCAACAGGCTGGCATGTGCTGTGGATGTGCTGAAAGAGCATCTTGTTTGTGTGGGAGTAAGAATCAAGTGGTTACGGATTTACAGGTGCACCATGGTTTAGTGAAACTCTTCCACATTTTCAGAAAGAAAATGGGTTTGCCTTGCGCTCCAATATTTTAAAGCAAAGAAAATGAGTATTTAGAGGTAACAGAAAATACTGTGTCGAGAAGATTACTAGAAGACAACATTTGGCAAGGAGATTGAAAATCCTGGTTTAAATTAAGAATTGTGGTATCATCTGCTGCCATTTAAGTTTTTAGCCTTCAAAGTTCACTCCTTTCTCACAGATTAAAAGTCTTTTCCAGGCGAAGCTCAGATCCTCATGTAATTGCAGCCTCTAGAATCTGTCCAAAGAGCCCCACTCATGGTCAGAGGAGGGTGGCGTGGGAAGGAACCACAGAAGGGCCGAATGTGCATCACCTCCACACTCTTCTCCCGTATCATCCTGCCCCTCTACGTCCCCCCTCAGCTCACCCTCCCAAGCATGCTCCCTGTTGCAGACAGGGGCCTTGGGCAGCACCAGGGGCTGCAAAGACAGGCTCTCTCCCTGCACACCTCCTGCCAGGGCTACAGCACCTGATAAAAAGGCTTTCTTCAGCAAGGTGTGTAAGCATGCAAAAGTCCCTGCTGAACACTGGGCTTGCTGCAGAGCACCGCAAAGAGCCCATCAGTCGTTCTCCTCCAAGGTGAAAGGAAAGGATAAATGGCTTTATGAAAACAGCTAAATCAAACAACAACTACACGGACTGGCAGCCAGCTGTAACAGTTGCATAAGCTACAGCAAAATTCCTACCTCATATCCTGGGCCACCCTGGAGGGGATGCAACATGTGGGTAAAACCCACAAGGATATACCTTTTTTTTTTTTAATTGCATGTTATTATGTCTAGCCTCATTATTTATCAGCAGTTTTTTCTTATTCCAGTGTCTGGCCCTGGAAGTCATTTTTAAGGAAATGCAGCTTGACTTCAAGAGTAAGGCATGTTTCAGGAAGAAGTCTGCGTGCACACTCCTGACACATGCACACGAGAGGAAACCAGCAACCTGCTGTTCACATCAGGCAGGTGAATCCACTTCACATAGCTCACTGTCACTGCTTATTTTTCTTCAGCTTACTATTGCATAAAAACAAGACTTGAGTGTTTGAGGAATGTGAACAAGAGGGTCATATGGACCTCTCAAACACCACTTTTGTATTTGGTGTCAAAAGCAACAGAATTTCTAACCAACCAATGGGAATTTCACTCCTTACCTGTCCTGCTATCTTTCTGATAAAAGCGTGGTGAAATCTAACCCCTCATTAATGCATTTTATGCAGCTGACTGCATTTGAATGTTGATAGCTGACAAAAAAAAAGCCCTTCATGAGCTTTTTGTGAGAGCAGTTTAGCAGTAGCCAACAATAAATACCTTTTTCCTCCACAGCAATGCCAACGTGACTTCATTATAAAGCTGAGTGATCATCTTTAGGGATGAAAGCATAATGCTGGCTTGTTGCCCATGCAATTCTTGCAATTCTTGCTTGTTGCCCAGACAATTTGCAACAATCAGGATGATGTGGTTTACATGGACATCCATCCATTGGAAGCTGGACTAAGACCAAAATCACATTTGTGTGGTTAAGAAAACATAACCACTGCTGAGTAGATGTGTCTCTCAGGGTGGCTCTAGGGATGAAAGCTGTTATGTACTCTTAAAATGCTTTCAGGTCCTCAAACAGAAGTTTCCTGAATTTCATTGTTACTTCCTCAAGAACATTCCGTCAGTGCGCTGAATACAAACATTCATCTCATGGCTGAAGCATCCCCAGGAGCAGAGTTACCACCCTAGGTCATTAGGCCTGATTTGCTGCTGAATAACCATATTATCAGTGCCCAGAGAAATGTATTGTAGCAGCACTGCTTCTTTTAAAACCAACCTTGCAAGGAAGGAAATTCTGCCTTGGAAGAGCTGACAGCAGGATCAATGTCTTTTGTATAAGGTAAAACCCAAAAATGATAATGTTTAATTCTCACGCACCATCTGAAAAAATTAAGTTCTCCTCATATATCATATTATTTTAATGAAGACACTAGGCTCAGTGTTAGAGAAGGGAATAGATCTTTACATAACAGGCACCTGGCAAGGGACATATCCATTGTCATTTACAGGCGTTATCCTAACGGAAAAGAACTACTCCAAATGGCATGTAATTAGAGAAGAAGGATGCAGTGCCTACCCAGTCATTACTGTAACAGAAATTTGCTGTACCGTGTGATTAACCTAAGAAAGGCATGATGATGATCTCACCACGTCTGCTCTTGCCTCCTGGCTATCACAAAACACAGCTCATGTGAATAGAGAGGCTGGCAGCTGAAACAGCTATCACCGTGGGGTTTTTTTTTTAAAAAAACCCCCAACAGTTAAAAATATCTTGCCTTCTTCCTGCTGCCACCTCAGCAGTTGCTTCCTGTCTTTTCACGTTGTCACTTTGCTCTGCTGCTGGCTGTCATTGACAGTAAGAGCAGCAAAAAGAACAAAATAATCTCCTTAGTAAACTGCCTCCCGTTAAACACCTTCTCAAAAAAACCCACGAGAGGATGTGCCATGTGCTGGGCCACTTTTTGTCTGATGTATTGAGGCTCTGCAGGAAACCAAATGGCTGCAGGTTGGAGGCCTTCGGTGTTCAGGGATAAAATCTGAGCAGTTCTGTGGTATCTTTACAATGCTGGTAAATGCTCTTTGGAGGGCAATGACTCAAACCTGTGTGTCCAGCTAAGGACTCTAAGCTGCTCACCTCAGTCACTCAAGCTTATGATGTGACTTTAGTGAGACCATTACATGAAAAGCTGTCATCTCAGCCTCAGCCTCAGCCTCTTCTTTTTCTTTACTTGAGGCTATACACTTTATCTTGTTGAACACTGACCCTAGTGGAACTGGACAAAACTAGCTCCTCATTCATTATTTATTTAACTGATGAAGAACTGCATGTGGGATGTGGGGAAACCAGCACTTGCCATGTACTGCAGATAATCAGTGAGAACACTGTTTTTTATATCCAGAAATGATGGAACAGTCTAACAGCATACCAAGCACTGTAGGCAGGTGAGGGCTTCCAGTCACCTGACTCTAATGAAGGTCAATGCCAGATGGGAAAATTGTGGTAAAATATCACAACTATAAATCACACCAGGTCTTCCTTGGTCTCCAGCCAGACCTGACAGAAGGTGTTGAAAGACACGTCTCAATAACCTCCCAGATGACTGCAACTGCCACTATAGCAGATCTGATGTAAAACTGAGAGAAACTTACTCTTCTGGCTCTTGGCTTGAGCAAAAGGTGGTACTGGCACTGATACCAACTCAGCATTGCTAAAAAACAACTCCCAAACCTTGCATCACTAACTTCGGGTCCTGGAATTCACTACGTAGCCAGAGAGTTCTCTGGGACAAAGAGAGGCTCTTAAGTCTTCTCCATCCAGCACTTAGATGTGCTTAAACAAAGAGACTGCAATGCTTCCTCCGGGTGAAGCAGCCAACTCAGTCCCCAAGTCATTCTCTCAACATCTCCATCTTCCAGCAAAGAAAAACACCAACAGCTGTGCTGTATGATGGCTTATTTTAGGAACAACTCATTATTTGCAGTCTATCCCACAGGTGTTTGACGGCAATAGCTTTTTAAAGTTGCCCTTGCAGGGAGCTCAGGGGTGTAAAAATCTCTCACGCTAACAATTGCAGGAACCATCCTCAATTCTGTTAGAATTGTTTCCTAACAATGGCTTATTCAAAACATGTATTTTTATCCCTACATTCAATGTGCTTCTATCCTTCTAGCCCCAAGAAGGGGGGCTAAGGTATCCAATTGTCTGCAGCATTTTATACTGTGATTCAAACATGATTTTCACAGGCTTAAGAATAATTACATTCTCTGCTTCTGGATTCTTAAAAAATCTCAGCGCTCTTAAAACAAATCCTTATTTAGTGTCTGACCTGGGAAGTCCCATCTGTGTTGGAACCAAACTAAGCCCAGGATCATTTCCTCAAGACAGACAACATTCAAGAGATGGCAGTGCAAAATCTGGAGACTAGTTCAATAAAACAGGCTGGAAACAGAGACACAGCAGGTGTTGTAAGCCAAAGCTTTGCCCACTGCCGTATGACACAGCCATATCCATACCCCAGACCTCTGCCTTAGCCATTCCAGGCATATGGTCCAGTCCACACCCTGGAACTCTGCAAGGCTTACACCAGGCTAATGTGACATCCCCATTCCTGCCAAAGGCTGGCATCTTCCAAGTTAGAGTTCAAGGTTTACACTGAACCTGTTGCTGGGCACACCTCTTCTCTTCATTTCTTCTGCATTTAGGACAGGTGGATTCACATTTACATTTATTGGGTGACTGAAGCAACGCACGCAGTGATGAAGGCACTGGTAAAAAACATTAACTTTGACTTGAACCACTGTCCCTCAGGAAGATTGCCAAATTGGTTAATGAGAATAATTAGCATTAATTAAAATGACAGCCCAAAGGAGATATATCTCATCTGAGTTCAACTGAGTCTCAGGTTTACTGGAGCTGGCTGCCTCAACCACCTGGCCAAGCCCAAAGCAGACATCCCCATGGGCAGCATGACTGGCACTCACCTGGCAGCTATCCCTCCAGCTCACCTTCCAGCTTCTCACGCTACACACTGCAAGCAAATCATGCCCCCAAGCATTCAAAAAAAAAAGAAAAAAAAAGATGCGGTGCCCCCAAGCAATTACTGAGTTTATCACCTAATGCCCAGCACCTCACATCAGGCTGCACTGCTTTTTACTCCTCTTTGGAGCAGTTTTAGCTGCCCTTGCTCAAGCTGCGAGCATGTTTAACCTGCAGATCTTAGAAGTGATCTTAGGTCAAGCTGTACCTTGCTAGAGCACAGCTGTGAGTGAGCAGGGCTGCGGGACAGCTTTGTCCTTGTTTCTAAGTCAGCTGGAGTGGAAGCTGGCAGGGTGTGAAAAAGGATCATTCACAGCTCAGGGTTTAATTACTGGACTTGCATTGAACATCAATGCCCCATGCACAGAGGCACACTTGAAAGAGTGAGAAAACACATGGCAACCTCAGAGCCAGTATGAAAACCCAGACAAGATGGTTTATTTCCACATAGGACCTTCTTGAAGATAAGTACTAGATACTTCAACCAGTCATCTGACAGCTGAGAATGCACAGCAGGCTTCCGACCACAATTTATTTTTATTGGCATCCTGTTTAAGGATACAATTTGAATTACCACCAACTACACATACTTACATGATTGAAGACAGACATACACATACATATAAAATCTGATATATGCTAACAAAGATAGTCATCTAGCCTAATCTGGGTGATTAAAGCTGGGCATCAAAATCAAAGAAGTCTGATGCTCAAAAGTGCTGAATAATCAGAAATACCAGTAAAGTCAGTAGGATTCAAAAGCTGTTCAATATTTTTGAAAATACAGTTTTTTTATTCCTGTTCTTATCCAAGAAATGCCAGAAGGTTCTAACATACTCTGCCATTTTGCTGGATGCCACATGTGAGCAGAGAGGTACTAAACATTCATCACTTCAGCAGGCAAGACGCCGAGCAAAGGTAAGAACCTCTACCTTTTCTGCCTCTTCAATACAACCTAATACAGATGAAGATCACAGAGAAAGCTATGCAACAGCCAGTGTCTAATGCTGGTGATTTAACTACAGAACACCTTTCTTCTACATCTCATCATCTACTACTAAAAGCTATGCAATCATGAACCCAGCAATTCTGGCTTTAGCGATCCACCTCTGCAACATTATTGAAAAAAATTTAAATGATCCCTTCTTAGATTCGAGTCCTGAATCTACAAAGAGGGAAGGAGACCTCTGCTAAATGAAAGCCAGAAAACAAAACAAGCGTACAGAATATGCCGCTGCTAGCATTTGCAAAGAAGAAAACCAAACCCCACGAAAACTACCACCTTAAAGCTGAATAAGCAAAGGATGTTACAGACCCAGGAAAAGTACTTGCACGTACTCCACCCAAGAAAAATACTTGCAACTACTGCAGATTCGCAAGTGTTCATACAAGGAGGTAAGCACTTTTGGAAAGGGCTCTGTTATTGCTCTTGCTCTTCAGAAAGCTCAGGCAGGCATGGGATCAGATGGAGTATGAACACACGACAAGAGAGAACAGGACATTCAGTGTAAACAGGGCAGCAGTCAATGAGATACTGAGCCAGCAACTCAATTATCTTTTCATCTTCTTACAGATAAACTGCTTCTCTTGCAGAGAGCAAGGCTGGCAATTTATTCTGAAACACCTCTCCTATAAACCTGTACCCTGTGTGCCAGAGCAAGTGGACTCAGAGCAAACCAAGAACAAATGGAAGTAGTATGTGGACAGAGGCACACTGTGTCAGAGGATCAAGTCCAGGCTACAGAGCTGGGAAACTAAGAGCAATTTATCAGGTGTTCATTGTATAACCATATTATCAAACACCCAGGCCACACTCCAAGAAACTTGGCTGTCACTGAGGTGGGAAGCCTTGCCTTCCATCCCTGCTCAGCTGCTGGTCAGCACAGTCCAGGTAATTACTGTAGCTTGATTTTCATTATCTCAGCTCTCTTCACTCTGCTCCCTCATCTATTTATTAACAATCCTGAGCCACAGGATTGTGGGCAGCCACAGCAAAACTGTTGGGTTTGTTCTACTCCAAGTCAACAGGGGAAAAATATTTTTGCAAATGCAGACTGCCTTGTGAGGTGGTTCGAGAGAGACAGATGTCTGGTTAGCACTGCAGATGGGCTGAAAAATCTCCCATCACCACTTCAAAACTCTCACCCTTTTCCTTTCCCAGAAGGATGGAAAATGTGTTCTTTTCCCCTCATGTGTAGGGGCTTTGCCTTTTTTTAAAGGGAAAAACTGCAACACCTAGAAATTCATTGGGCCCCTGGCCTTCTCTCTGGGCAGCAACTAGATGAAATGGCTCAGTTGTTGAATTTCAAGGTTAGCATGCCTCAGTTCTAAGTTTCTCCCACAAAACTAGAGTGTTAATGTTGACCTTGGGAACACCAGCCTTCTCCCACACGAATCCAGTGACTTCATTCCATTTATGAGGCTGACATACTGCTACAACTGCTGAGTGAATTCTCTCTGGGTAAGAAGGCAGGAGGAGATAAGGGGTGAAGGGGAGACCTGCTCTTTCAGAAAAAAAAATGAGGATTTGCAGAGGAAAGTAAGTTGGTTGGTCTCTGTGATAAGAAACATCTTTTGGCCCTCTGCCTCCTGGACCTAGGCTTGAATGCTCTTCCAGCACTGATTCCCCATCTGTCTCTTACTGTGTGCTCCTTGCCAGACCATTTCACAGCTTCATATTGCTCAAGGCCACGAAACTGTTTATAAATAGATGTTTTAAAATTGTCTTTTGCACCATGGTATAGCATCACTTTTGAAAGACAGTTTTAAGTATTTGTGATGTTGACCATGTTCGTATCTCTTGCTGCCTCATGTCGCATGTTCAAGTTGAATATTGTAAACATTGCTTTGTCTTTCTAAGCCTCTGATGAGCACTTTTTCCCATTTCTTGGGGTTTTTTTTTGGTAAAGTATTAGGTCTCTCTCTTTTAATGGTTGACCAACACCAAACGCTACTCAAAGGGCTGCTCTCTGATCATACAGAAAGTATTTTTCTGTGTAGAGGGACATGAAAAGAAAAACAAAACCAAAAAACCCACACCAAAAACCCTCAGACAAACAAAAAACCTGAAACAGACCTAACAAAAAAAAAAAGTGTATATGCATAAGGGGGGAAATCCCAATTTCCCAAAGACTGCCCTCTTTTCAGTCACAAACACAAAATCCTCTCTCAAGAAAGACAGAACTAGTCATTAAGTGTACATAGCCAATTAACACTTTCAAGTGTCAACAGCGAAGAATTTAAAAACAAGACTAGGTGACTACAAGATATTTATTCCAGCTAAATTCAGGTGATGGAGGTCAGCTCAGAAGCCCATGAATTCCACATGCAACACACAATTATCGATCTTACATTAATTCAAAGGGTGATTTATATTTTCATGTGCGTTTCTTCTTCAAAATGCTCCTCAAATGTAAGCTAACAGGTTTACTCCAAAACACATTTAACTGTGTCTTTAACTCCACAGTGCAAAAGAGTCATCATATGGTCTGCTAGAAAACAGACACTTTTCATTCATCACTACCTCATCTGCCCTATATTCATTATGAATCAGCCTATGTCTAAGACAGGATGACTGAAAGGCTGATGTGGTTTGGCTTCCTGTCAGAATGGCAACGATGGTGTTTGGAACAATTTCATATTAATTTAATATCTCTGGTTAGATACCTCTGGTAAAAGGCCACATTTACACCTCCTGTAAACTACAGCAGCTCTGTTAATGGGGTTTGCATCAAAGGAATTACAGCCTTCAACTGCAAGGTCAAATTTCACCCATCTGATTAAGTTTCCTGTTTTGAGCAGCATGCTAGCTACTGACTTTGATATGATTTTCACAGTAACAGGTGTGGCTCTGATTGCCAACTAGCTGAACTCATGTGGCCATTAAAGACTAATTTTGATTGCTGAAGCTGAGATTATAGATCACATTGAAAAAGAAGAAGGGTTTCAACAGACAAACATGAGACAAACTGAGGCTGAGTAGGTGGGATTCATTAGTCACTAGAAGGCAGGCTCTGCTCCTGGAGGAACACCACATGAGTTGTCCTGGAGCATCCACACAGACGGAACTGATGAGTAACAGCAAATAACACTTCTTATAGAGCTCCTTTCTTGGGATCCTAGTATTGGAGGCATAATGTAATTGAAGCTTCCTTTCCTTGTACATACTTAACAAAACTATTATTAGCATTGCTGTCCTTTTACTTCATTTTCTTCTCCCAAGGCTTTTTGAGGAGCGGCTCAGACATTGTGTGGGTTCTCTCCCTGTCATCTGCATGTTTGAGCTGGCTGCTGGTAGCAAGGTCTGCTCATATTCCCGCAGGCATGCCAATCTGGATATAGCAGACACATACAAATAGTCTGCATGCAAGAATCTAGCAAAAAAAAAAAAATTAAGAAAAACCCAAACCAAAAGGCGACTCCAAACAAACAACAAAAAACCACCCCAAAAGCCCAGGGTACTATCTCATGAAGACATTCAGTCCACTCATCTTCTCGTTAGGGAGCAAGTGTGAGTGTGCTTATTGTCCATCTCTTTGGCAAGCATCCTGCTACCCTCCTGTCCCCTCCAGCATGGAAAACTGTAATTCTAAAATAGGTCATTTTATTATGAAAATTTGTTTTCCAAGCAATATTCCCTTGAGGCCCTTCATATTAAGAGCATCTTTTGAACTGGATAAATACTGTTCTCCTATTGCTCAATCAGCTCACATGTTTATGTGATAATGGCCGAGCATGGTCCAGCTGGAAGCAATTCTCAAATAGACCATTTAATAGAAGAGTATTTCTGAGGGAAAGCTCCCAGGCTTTATGATAGGATACTATCTACTTTTATTGTACTGTAGCCCCATGACTTGAGGTTTGAATTGTTCCTTTTAAGTTGATGTGTACCCCGAACCCAGAGAGGAAGTAAAACCCCCTTTTCTCACCAAAGGAAAGACTATCTCTGAGTTTCTATGCCTGCTCTATGGCAGGAGGAAACTGCTTGTCCCCTCCCCTTCCTAGGCATCAAGCTAATTGAGACTCAAAACAATCAATAAAGGCTGGATTAATTCCTGAGTGCCAAAAGCACAAGCAGCTAAATTAATGGAGCTAATCCTTTTGTAATACCCATTTGTTAAAACTTCTCTGCAGCTCCTGATGCAGCTTGCTTGACTTCCCAGGAAATGAATGAAACACTTTTATTCCTCAGTTGTAGCTCGCAGTGCATTCTCATGCATTTTTAGCACCACTAGCACATGGCCAAAACTACAGGCTGAATTCAGCTGATTAACTCTATGTTCTCAGGCATGAGATAACAGCACAGTCCCGACCTGAAGTCATCACACACAGGTATGGTCTTGCAACTCTAATCAGCTCTTGGCTGAGGTAGGTGAAAGCACATTTGCAGTTACTAATGCTCCTGCTTATGGCATGAACGGGTTTATTTGAAGAATGAGGCAGCAGACAGAGACCTGAATGCCTGGCCACTTTCTTCTGCCATACCATGGACTTGAGATGACTCCTTGAAACACCTCTTACCCTGTCTGTGAAAATGCCCTTGGTGCTGCAACTAAGAATTGTCAAACGTTACCACAGCTGATTTTGTAGCTGGGATACCTGTCCCTATGGACAGATGGAAACTGATGTTATCTTATGGAGTACTGAAACAGCAGATCTTGTAAGGCTACTGCTTAGCTTGAGCAGAAATCTGGGTCCTCAAACTCATGCAAACCTCCATGAAGTAAGTAAATGAAGTAAAAGCCTCTTTAAAGGCTTTTAACAGATACTCCCTAACTATTAACCTCAAGGGCAAGATTAACATTTTTCTTTTAATTAACATGGAGAGGCTGTGGTGTGCAGCAGTATTATAAAGAGTTCTGAAATTCCAGCCTTTCAGAGTGGAATAATTCTGTCATCTTGTTTCCATACAGCTCTTCTCAAGACTATGATCTTTCTGACAAGTATTTTATCACTATTACCTCTTCTCCTTATTGCACTCCCCAGCATGCTTATTATATTGCATAATTTTCTTAATGAGTCATCTCAACCTTAATCTTTCAATTGTGTGAAGTTTTTCATGAAACTGATGCTTCAGAGGAAGGAGAGTGACTTTAATGAAAATGACCCTTTAGTTTATTAAATACTAAAGTGTGATCATTGGAAATCCTTCAGCATTTTCTAGCCAAAGGGCTAGCTAAGTCCCCAACAGCCAGACTGCTTCTAGGAGAGCTGAGCTGGGAAGATTTAGAAGACTTTTACATCTCTCCACTTCCTGAAGTTGGGACCTGGTGACATCTAACTCATTCCTCAGTGCCCAAAGGCCATCCTAAAAGCTGCTCTGAATTGCAGCTCCAGTAGTCTTAAGAAAACAGGGACTTGCTAAAATGCAACAGTGCCCTGTCCACATCACCCTCGTTGCTGGAAGATTTCTTACCTGCTCTGTTATACCAACTTTACAGACTTAATCTGTTGTTTGACCCTGTTTTTGGCGAAACTCCACAGAGTCCCAGGGCCCTATGGAAGGGGAGGGACTGTTCCCTTAGCACTCAGGAGACACAATACTTTCTGGATTAAGATGTCACTGGCAGTACACTGAAGGCAAAGCACCAGTCCTTGGACTTCGAAACATTTCACAGTTTCTTTACTAAGACAAAATGACTGCCCACGAGTAGAAAGTAACTTTCAGTCAGGCTGGCTTTAGGTTAAAGGACTCTGCTCACTCCAAAGCTTGCAGATACCACATTTCCCTGACCAGAGAAACCGCGTGCCAGCTCCACCTGCTACCAAGAGGAACACTCATCTCTTCCCAAAACCATGTAAAATCAGATTAGTAACCAGTCTACTGTTCTTTTCCTTCTCTGTTTTACCCAGGAAAGGAAAAATCCATCCATCTGAAAATTATGCCTAACCACATAATTTTTTTTCCACATAAATGTTAATGAATTGACTCCTGTTTATGCAAATTTAAGGTAAACATCAGATCCTTTGTTATCCTTCGTTGGAAATTCCCACTGTTTCCATGATAACATCTTGACTGATTTTCTCAGCTTTCTAGTGATTATTTCATGCATGTAAAGAGGGGTCCTGGAGTCATCAGAAAATTCTTGAATTAATTCTTCACTGACTTCACTGTCATCATTTGAGATAAGCCATTGCTTTTTATAGTATCCTTTTAAGATTAGTCATAATGTAGCATAGTATTCATGCCCTCTGTTTGAATCTGTTGGGTTTTTGCATGAAGAACAGTAAAAATAATTGCACATCTCCTTGTTTCATTTTGCCTTTTTTCTTGTTTGACTTTCCTTTTAAAAACGGAACTTTGTTTGTTTGCACATTAGCATCACTGGGAAAGAGATTTTCACCATTAGAATGTGGTCTGGGATTCCAGCTGCAGTAGCCAATATTTGTTCAACTTTCTCCAAAAGAAGTAGGAAGGCACATGTGCATATAGAAAGCCATCCTGTTCTTCAGGATAAAAATGCCAACTGGTGATAATGTCATGATGATTTTGAAGAGCTGACAATATTAATTATCTTCACTGAGCTACAGGCGAATCTTGAGACAGAGGTGTCACCATGAGAATTCAAGCAAACATTGATTACTTCTCAATATTTTTAGAAACACCTCGTCCATTTAGCAGAACAAAAACCCAATAACAACAAAAAAAAAACCCAAAAAACTAGAAAAAAGGGAAAATAAGTTAGATCTGTCTTTCAAAGGTGAATGTTTGGTCACTACATTCTGCTTATGGTTGGTATATGTTTTCTTCAGAAAATAAGAATACTACAGGTTGCAGGCTCTCTAGGCAACCTTTCCTATGCTAGTTGCTTCAGTCCTGACCTATGCTTTAGTTCACAGTTGTAGCTAACTGAAGCACTAAAATAACTTTTTTAGCTCTTGCCTGAATCATCCAGACTACCAACGTTTCAGGGAACACTGCTCTTCCCCCAACTTGTGTGTGTGCATTAATGTACAGGCACACAAATGAGATGGTGTGTGTTATTACTATGTAACCACAATCAATCCACAGGCAATATGAATGATTTTAATCTTAGCAATGCTGCTGCTTCCTGGATCAGAAGGTCACCAGACCACAGTGAAGGTTCTTGTCTAGCCATGTGCTTCATATCTGTTTTATCATAGTTGACTTTGACTGTGAGGGTTGCCTGAGAGGGAGATGATAAACAGCTCAGAACACATACTTCTTATGATCCTCTTCTAAAAAACTTCTCCTCCACTCCCTCAGCATAATATTTCTTCTCCAAAGCTAGACACCAGTGATATAAGTTAGATTGGAAAATGAATTGTTACCACTTGCCAAGTGATACAAGCTTTCAGCCTCAGCTCAGAGCTGGTCTCCACTAGGCTAGACGCAGACACCAATAGTAAGTAGCGATGCTGATAGCACAGATACTAACAGCTTAACACAGCACTGGGGTGTCTGTGTCCCCCTTGACTAACTTCTTGTTCTTCTACAAGAACTGCTGTCAGAGGGAGGAAAACAGGCAAGGAAACAGCCAAATTCAACTGCTACTACCACATTTTACTAATGTATAATAAGTACAGTAAAACGAACAGTAGAAGTAACATGCTAACAATTACACTCAGAGATATAATAGATACAGACACATTTTCCTGGATAATTTAATAGATACTGTATCTTCCTGGAGGCCTGGCTGATATTGGCTGTGGTAATAGCTTCCATACCTGCCACCAAGCTTTGTTACACCGGATCATGGAGTTAGAGATGTGGGGGAGATGCAGGGAAAGAATTGCATCTGTTCCTTGTGGACACACCTGTATCACTCTTTTACCACAATGCTTGGTAATATTTGTCATTGTTGGCGTTCTTCCCTCCACTTAATTATTCTCATCAAGTGCATTTGTCCTCCTGACAGAGGATAAATAGGTGCAAAATAGTATTATGCTGGTTCCCAGCCATTCCTACTTTGGTGCCCACCTTTTCCTTTGCCTTTCTCCCCCACAGCCTGCATGGAGTAGCAAGCGTTGGCAGTGCATTTTCTTCCCTATTTACTCAGCAGCATGCTGACACCTCAGCCCTCTAGGATCTGCTGCCAATTTACAAATGTGAGCTCTTAGCCACAGACTCCCAAGAGACAAATAACTCGATGTTAATAAGTAACTGATCATGTGTGATTAAATTTTTAATCGGTACCAGTCTTTGTTTCTATAGAACTGTTACCAAGTTCAAAGTCCATACATATAATAAAACAGATATATATAGGCCTTTTCTATTTTTACTATTTGCAAAAGTAAACTGTATTTAGATATACTTTCAAAAACTCTTCGTATTGGACAGTAACTTAATTTCATTCAGAACATGTCCAGAACTCGTTTTCTCCCAGTAAAATTATCCATCTTTTGTTTTGTTCTAACTCTCATTGTGATGTTTACCTAAATGATCTAATGTGTAAAATCAAATATGGGTTTGGTTTAGACATGTTGCCATACAATTGAGTCTTACAATTAGGGCACCCAATTTATATCCAAGGTTAATATAGAAACAACTGTAGGTGACTTTTGTTGCATTTCTAATCTGCCGTAGTAATACAAAAATACTGCCAGTAACAACACAACTAATTCTGAAGAATTTTGCACTAACAGAACCAGTTCCCTGTGCAGCAGGTATGAAAGCTATGAAGTCATTCCATACCATTAGGTAACATCAGGTCTTAATCCTGGATTGCTCTTAAATCCACAAAGGCAGCAGATTCAGCCTATATCCTAACTCTGCCTTTAGTGTGGGAGTGATAAATTAAGAAGTGATGTGCTGCTAGGCGCATAATTCTAAGTGATGAAATTTTGTTCTGTCTGTAGCTGTGAGACTACGAGCAGATTGCTCGTGCTCCTGTAGCAGTGAGGATTTCACAGACTGGAGGCAGGATGTTGTTCCCCTTAGCTTTGGCTGAGTCTGACAGAGGGAGTTTATGTTCTTAAAAATAACGGTGTCTGTAACAGTTGCAGGACCCAAATCTGACACATTTTACCACTGCCAAAGAATTTTGCTAATGAAATCTCTCTAACCTAGCACTTGCTGGACAGTCTTCAGCAAGTCTGAGACTCAAAAATTCTGTCTGTCCTGGCCATGTAGAATTAATTAACAGCCACTATTCTTAATGCTGAGCTGACTCAGGATGGGCTTCTGAATTCATAAATGTGTAACTTTTGGGACCAGCCACCCTAAGGAAACATACACATATTCTTCTGATTGCAAAAGGAGTTGAAGAAAAGGTGCAACCATGAGAAGGGAAAACATATGTTGAAAAAACTCAGAGATATTATCCCAGTCTGGGGGACAGAAGCTGAGTTTGACTGGGTGAGGGAAAGATACCTCTCAGGCAGTAATATTTCAAAATTTCATATTGTGGGGATATTAAGTTGGACAAACAATTGAGAAACAATTCCTAAGATGCTGATACCAGCCTGTAGAAAATTCACCAGAATTCTAGAGCTCACTGTTACTCTATTCAATCAGATGGGGTATCTGAGCAATGTGATGATTTTTCAGACATTTTAGGAGTCCATCACTGTTTATATTTAGTGCATCACTGTCTATACTTCATGAAATCTTATGAATAGACATTTTCTGGGACTTGTAATAAAAAAATCTTCATGAAATTTCAAGAACACTCTTTGTCCTGACATTTAAGTCGTTACACAATCAGAATGTACTTTTCTTAATTTTAACACATTGAAGGCAACTAGGTCATTCTAAAGGCTGAAACCTGCTATCTTTATTTGTGCAAACAAACCTTACTCAAAGGCATCATCATATCACTTACTTCACGGGATGGTCTGCACGTAAAGGCCTTTAAATTCCCAGACCTCTTACATCACCCTCCTCACTGCACACTAAGCTTTGTAGACGGGGCAAGTCAAGGTGGTTACAAACACACAAACCCCAAACAAAGAAAACCCCAACCCAAACAAAGAAAAGTTAATTTCAGAGGACTTTGTTTTGCACGATCTCCCATAGAAGGTGCCTTCGGACTACTCAATCTCAACCTTTTGTTGAGATTCAAGTTGCTACATGCTGCTGGAAAAATTGACAATATTCTGTCAAAGGCACATACCTCTGGCCCATACTCTCAGATATCGTGCTTTCTAGAGAGCTGTAAGTTCGAGGCTTAAGCACGCTTCAGAGCAAGTAAAACTCACAACATTCAAGTTAAAGACTCGCAAAATAATGACACTGTATATGTCAGCCTAGACATCATAGGCAGCAGCAGGATTTACAGCTCTTTAAGACAGGAAAGCAACTCTCTTTCTCTCTCACCAACACTTAAAGGCACAGCTGAACAAAAGCAGTTACAAAAGCAATTCACTGTAATGGGCACTTTCAGTTTGCAGTTTTTATATTACTCAGTATAACTTCTTGATACCATTTACTCCAGCTGATCTTAAATTTATTTGAAGTTGGCTGGGGGAGAAGACAGACCTTTGAGGATGGAGGTCCCAGGAAAAGAAACCCTTCTAACTTCTAGAGGACACCAGAGGTCTATTGTGATTCCTGAGCTGCAGACTCCACAGATGAGAGGTGATCTGAGGAGGGAAAAAACTCTAATATAGGCAGATCCAAAGATTTCTACATGTAGAAATATTTAATTCAAATGCTCCTTCCAGGACAGGCAACCAGCTTCTGAGAAAACCTTGGCTTGCAAAGAAATGCAGGGATCACTGCCTGTAACTAATGGAACAGAAATTCCCACCGTGTAGTCGTGGGAAAGAAAAGTTTGTACCATTGGGTGAATAGACAGGGGAATACTGAGCACGAGCTTATTATCTCCACACGTGACATTAACAAGAGCCTTCCTGGAACCCACTGTGCAGCACCGGTGGCCAGCGAGGACGGTAGTAGGGGCTCAGAGAAGAGCAGCCCAGACATTTCTCCTGGGGAGCATCTGCATTCCACGGAGAGACCAAGAGAGTCAGGTCTATTTATCTCATCAGAGACAATGTTAAGTGGCTATTTAATTACTGCCCTTAAATACTTGAGCAGAGAGAGATGATCTGAAACTAGATAGCTATTTAATCTGACAGACAAAGCATTACAAGATCCAGTAGCCAGAAGATGAAGTCAGAAAAGTTCAAAGTGGAAAAGAGATGCAAACGTTTAACAAAGTGATTAAAAATTGGAGCCAATTATCCAGAAATGTAGTCAATTCCCATCGTTGGAAGTCATTAAATCAAGGCTGTTTGAAGAGGCTGATGGGCCAGACCTTGGAATCACTGGGGAATAGTCTCTGGTTTATATGATGGAAGAGGTTAGACTATACGATCATAATAATGCCTTATGATTCTAATAAATCCACCACCAGGATTGCTATCTTCCTTTCCAAAAAAAGAAGGATTAAGGAATAAAGCATTAATGAAGCTAAGGCCTGTATGGGGCACAGAACACAAGCTGAACGTGGACAACACAAGCCACAGACCAAGAGCTGACACCATCAGTAGTTTTGTCACCAACTACAGCAAGAGAAGGAAAAAGCCGTGAGGGATTCGTGCCCAGCCTCAACGCCCTGAGCCAGGCAAGGGACATCACCTGGCCAACCCTCACGGCGCGATGCTCCTTGACCGTGACATCCCAGCTCGCAACCTGAGCGGACCCTCCCGCTCTCAGCCCAGAGCCGCCGCACCACGGTCTGGGGAGCCCCGGGCTCCGCACACAACCACCGGGGCGTACCCCAGCTCACCCTCACCGCCGTGTCCGCCCGGCTTCGGCCCGGGGTACGCCCCTTGGCCACGATCCCCGCTCCGGGCGGCGGCTGGGTTTGCTCCCACGGCGGCGGCCGCCTCCGGGGCATCTTCCGCGCTGCGACATCGCGACCGCGGACACGTTGCCGTGGCGACCGCGCCGCGCATCCCCCCGGCCTGTCCCGGCGGAGGGGGGCATCTCCTCATTATTCCCTCCATCTTTTTTATTTCTTTTCTTAAGTTTTCCGCGCTCCCGGACCACGCGGAAGCCAAAGTCGCTTACAAGCGCCGGTAAAAACGAGCAGAGGATGAGAGAGGCGTC
>VZTF01003561.1:1666660-1824831 GCA_013397755.1 Cnemophilus loriae | reverse complement strand
GGGGCCGGGCTCCCCCCGCGGCCGCAGCAGAGCGGGGCAGCTCCCGGGCCCCGGCGGCGCGGAGAGACCGCAGCAGCCCCGGTGCGCTCGGCCCCTGCACCCCGCCCCGAGCCCTCCCAGACGCGCAGGGCGCGGACACGTACCTGCTTCCAGGGAGACATTTCCCGCTGACGCCAGCCCCACCCCAGGCCTCTCCTGGCTTTTATAGCGCGGGAGCTGGCCGCTCCTGTCCTCCATCAGGCGCACGGGGCTGAGCGGGGGGCACTCGGCAGCCCCCCGAGAGAGATCGGCAGCCGTTCCAGAGCCCCGGGCGTGCTCTGTGTTGCCACCTCTGCCAGCCGGCTTCTCTCCAGCTCCTAACCCAAAACTAGGCGCTGAGCTGCTTCAAGGCAGACGAGCTAGAACCTCACACCCCAAATCCGCCAATTCCATCCACCTATGCTAGCCGTGCATGTGTCCGCGGAGGAAGCGTTCAGCCAGCGAGGCACCTCCTGAGCCCTCTGCTTGCTGGCTGGTACAGGTTTGCGCGGGGAATTGCAGTGGATGCAAATGCGGTTGAGCTCTTCTCACGCTTTCAGTTTGGATTGTTGTTTTTGATAGGCAAATTTGGCTTCCTGTGTGAAGCACTGCCCTGTTTGCCTGGAAAAGAGAGAAAAAAAAAAAAAGATAGATTCAAAAAGCAGCAAAAGAGGTTTTGGTTTGGAACTCTTAATTATCCGGAAATCCTTGATCTAATTTCGGTTTATTCCCACCACAGTGGAATTTTATCTCTCTCTGCTGCAATCACAGGAAATGGTTCTGCAGTGCCCGGAGACTTAAGTCAAGTACAGGTTTTCAACCGGGAAGATTTTAACTCTTCTGCAATCCTTTAGGGATGAATAGGAGCAGGATTTCAAAAAAACTGTAGGACAAGCTGTGAGGAGAACTGTGTTGCAATATGGAAAAAACTGAGGGGAAAAAAGAACAGGTGACTAGGGTATTTAAATAAATAGTTTTTATCTCTGAACATTGTAGGCATCAGTGAATCATATTCCCTTGATCCTTATGAATGGACCCATATTTTATTTACTGCTTTACCAAACACCCTCTGGCTCAGTTATTGATCCTAAATCTCTTTGACTCAAGAGCTAAGTGATCATGAAAAACACCTTACATTTCCTACCATAGCAAATGTAATTTCTTCCCCAACAGCGGCCACTAAGATCAGCCCATATTTGTGTAGTAGCCATTCTTGAATGTGGCTTTCTGACAGTCATTTAACCATGGAAAATTCAAGATATGTTTTCAATGTTCACCTACAATGACCAATTTTTCACGTATGCCAAAGCCAAACCAGCAGTACTCTTAAGAGCCTGAACATCCCAAGCATCCATCACTGGAAGGAGATGGCAGAGAGCACCAGACTCCATCAGGAAAAGATTTACAGCACTAGCACATCCAAGGCTTCCCAGTAGCTCTTCTTTATGTTGTTCTCTTCACAGTCTTGCTACTTTTTTTGGTGCTCAGGAGGGCTGAACAAAGCCTGGTCCTCTCCCTGCCTGTGTCTGAATCAGGAATACAAGGTCAGCTTGGTGAACTGAGTTAGTGCTCAACTCCTCTTCATTATTCTGCTAAATAACCTATTTTTAAAGAAACATTGCCAAACTTCCTAGAATTAATCCTCCTGCCATTAACATTACTACAGTGGAACTTTCCTTTTTTTAATACAGAAGGAAAAAGGCTGGATGATGCAATTTCCTTTTGTCAGCAATTACACTTTTATGAAGAGATATCTGTCAGCACTTACAGACCTTGCAGCTGCAAGGACTTTGTGGGACCTCACAGGCTGCTCAGCAAGGGACAATTACAATTAGTGTTGTTTTCATAAACCTTCCTAAACATGAGACTCTTAATCTGGATTCTCAAGAGAGACCTTTCTGTTGACAATCCAGCCTTGAAAGTCAGAGCAATGAGTTATATACATTCAGCTGGAAAGACTAGGAAGCTTTTCTATGGGCTATTGTGTCCTTCCTATTTTAGGGTCATGAAGCACCTTCAGAGCATGCAGAGGACTCAGTCCCAGAACCTGTGAGAAATTGATATTCTGAGGCCAAAAAGAGAGAAACTGGGAGCTTTTTTTGCTCCAAGTCCCTGCATGCTCATGCACCTCATAACTAGTGTCCACGTGTTTTCCTGCTGAGTTCAGATAAACCTTTCTTCTGTCGGTACAGCGTTGCTGAGAATCCCCACGCTGCTCTCAAGCAGTCATATCTGAGCACGGGGTCTACTGTTATTACCTCTGATGGACAAGGAATTCCAAGGGAATAGAAGACAGTCAGATGACTGAAATACTGCTCAGCTAATAATGTCTTTCCCGTGGATGCTTTAGCCTCCAAATGCAGTGATGATGTGGCAAAGCTGAGAAGAGGTATTCAAGAGAGTCAGGTCATTGCAGAAGCTGGTTGAGATGATGCACTCAGAGCATGGCCCCTTCGTTTATGAACTCTTCTCACATACCTGTTTTTTCCGCTATGTCCTTTACTCTTCCCTGAACCACAGTCTACCATGTAATGGCTTCATTTGGTACATTAGGCAATATTGGTTTTAAAGACCTCTAAATGATTTTCTAAACCCTTTTATGAGCTCTGAAGACTGTTAGCCACAGTTCTGATAGTCAAGTCATCACATCTCAACACATCAATGTGTCACCATATCAATGCAAACTAGAGATTTAGATTATTCTGATTTATTTATCTGAATGTTTAACTCCCTTAATCACCTGTGAGTCATGGCCAATTCACTACTACTTATCCATCCTTTTTTCTGCTTCGGTCTCCAGCTGTATGCATTTGGTTTATGTTGACTTTTTGTAAGTCTCAATGCAGAAAGTATTCATACTGAGGGCAGCACGTAGATGATTGCTTAGCTTTAGGCACTGTACTTAGCATTTTAAATAAAGTCGACAGAACATGCTTAAAATTGAGTGTGTGCATAAGTCTTAACAATATCGATAATAATAAAGAATTCAACCTCTTTAACTTGCTAGTATTGTCTGAGGTGAAAGCATAAATGTAACTGCAGAGGGTTTATCTTTTCATATGTGTTAGACCAGAGCTCAGGGCAACAGGAGCCTGGGATTTTAGGAGCTGTCAGAGTCCAATTAGCCATCAGAATGACAACCACAATTCTGCAGTGCCCTTGACTCTTGGAGAGTATTTTAAAATCTCGTCTTCAAACTGTATCACTATCTGGCTAAAAGAAATTCCTTACTGTAGCTGAAAAAAATTCCTTACTGTAGCTGAAAAAAAAATAGATATGATGATTTATCAAAATGAATGGTTGATAACATGTTGAGAAGATGTGCAGTTGGCCTAAAATAGTGTGGTTTCATTTACTTCAGTAGTGCTAGGCAAATTTACATTGGTGTGGATTAGGCCTGTTGTTATTGCACTGCTTCTACCATATTTCTTAACATACTTTGATGAGTTTTGATTACATTAATACCAAATTTAAATTGTGTGGAAGCCTTTTTTTTTTGCTTTTTTAGTGCAACATCTTTCATGTCTTCTTTAGGAAAAGGAGTTAAGAATACTTCAAAAAGTAAATAGAAGCATAACTTTTCCCCACCAAAACTTCAATTCAAGACTGAACTGGGAAGGGCAATGGAGAGCAAATTTGTGAATACAGTCATTTAACATTTATGCTTTCGTGAAGGCACTTTTAACTTTACTTTCCATTAGTGTGAAAAACAAGTTGAATGACTGGATAAATATGTTTATTTGGGACCAGGAGCTGAGCCAAAAAAGGTGCAGGTCCTCTGGTGTGATAGCTGCAGTTGACAGCTGTATCTTTAGAGACAAATGCATTGAGAAAGAAAACCGTACCATACACGAGGTGATGTGGTGTGTGTGTTTTGTGATCATGCGCTTTCCGTACAACCAGCAGAGCAGAGTAAATATTCATTCCACATGTTACACAGCATCTCCCTCTCTCTCTACCTCTCACATACCTAATGGGCTGTACCAGGCATCTCACAAATGGATGCACTGTTCAGCCACGGTAATAACTCTCCTGGATCATTAGACTGGGACTGGTATCACAGTTTATGGCTAGAAATAATGGGTTCTGTTGGTCATATTTAAGAATGTTTCCCTTATACATTTTGGTCTTTACAAAAATAATAATAAAAAGCATATAAAGAAAACTGCATGGAACAAATAGTATGCTGTTGTGAGAGAACTCAATATTTGGGGTGTGTTTCATGGTGGCCCTAAAATCCTACGGATCCATAAGCTAGCAGCTGTACCTCTGGCACTTATGTCAAATTTCAGTTAAAAATATGTAAGCATGTGAATTTCTACAGCATTGTGAAAATGTTTTTGCATCTCACTGTGCACCTCTTGACAGCTTTTGCCTCTGTCTGAACTGGGGAGGTCCTTATGGGGAACTTCAACCACCCCAGCATATACAGGAGGGACAGCACAGTAATGCATAGGCAGTCCTGGATATCCTTGAAGTGCATCACCTTCTTCGCCCAAGTGACAGAGGAGCAGAGGAGAGGTGCTCACTGGACCTCACACTCGCCCACAAGGAGGGACTCACTGGAGATGTGAGGGTCAAAGGCAGCAGTGACAATGAGATGGTGGAGTTTGGGGTCCTGAAAAGAGGTAGGAGGGTAAAAAAGCGAGCTCACAACCCTGGACGTCAGGACAGCAGATTTTGGCCTTTCCGAAGGGTAGAGTCCTATAGAATAAAGCCCTAGAGGAAAGAGTGGCCCAAGAAAGTTGGTTAATATTCAAGCATCACCTCCTCCAAGCTCAGGAGCAATCTATCCCAATGAGGAGGAAATCAGGCAAAATTTCTGCATGAGTGAACGGTGAGCTCCCAGACAATCTCAGAGACAAAAAGGAAGCATATAAGGAGATAAAGCAAGGACAGGTAACCTGAGAGGAATAGAGATACATCGTCAGAGCATCCAGGGATGAAGCTAAGAAAGGTAAAGCCCAACTGGAATTTAATCTGTCTAGAAATATCAAAAACAACAAGAAGGGCTTCTTTGGGTAAATAGGTAACAAAGAGAAAATGAGGGAAAATGTGGATGCATTCATTGCTGAATGAGATAGGAGACCTCTTTACACAGGATGTGGAAAAGGCTGTAAGAATGCCTTCTTCACCTCAGCCTTTACTGGCAAGACTGACCTTCAGAAATCCCGGGTCCCTGAAACCAGGGGATCTCTATCAGAGAAGACATAGCATTGGTGGGCAAGGATCAGGTTAGACAATACTTGAGCAGACTGGACATGCACAAGAAGGTCAGGAAGAGGGACGCAGGCCAGTCAGCCACACTTCAATCCTTGGAAGGTGATGGATCAGCTAAATTTGGAAACTGTTTCCAGGCAGTTGTCAGGAGTAGTCAACATGGTTTCACCAAGAGAAGACGTGCTTGACCAACTTGATAAACTCCTATGGTGAAATGACTGGCTTTGTAGATGAGAACAGTGATTGTTGTCCACCCACACTTCAGGAAGGATTTTGGCACTGACTCCTCTAGGATTCTCATAGTAAACGTGAAGTATGGGCTAGATGAACAGTGAGCTGGATTAAATAGTGGCTGAACAGATGTGTCCAGATGGTGGTGATGAGTGGCAAAAAGTGTAATTGTAGGCCAGTCACTAGTGGTATATCCCAGGGGTGAAGACTGGGTTAATATATTAACAGTATTATATAATATTAAATAATAATATATTAAACATCCTCGTTCATGATCTGGATGATGGTGCAAAGTGCACCCTCAACAACTTTGCTGATGGCACAGATCTGGTAGGGTGGCGGATACACCAGAGGGTTGCGCTGCCATCCAGAGACACCTCAAGTGGCCGGAGATACGGGCTGACAGAAACCTGAGGCATTTCAGCAAAGGAAGTGCAGGGACGAGCAACCCCAGGCACTGGTACATGCTGAAAGGCTGTGAGAGTGACCTCGAGGACTGATGCACTTGCCCAGAGAAGCTGTGGAGTCTCCATCCTTGGAGGTATTCCAAAGCCATTTAGATATGGTCTCAGGCAGCTTGATATGAGTTGCCCTGCTTGAACAGGGGTGTGGGACCAGATGACCTCCAGAGATCCCTCCCAACCTGTAGTAGTCTGTGATTCTGTGATTCCTTTGGTTTGATGGGAACCTTTGGCCAATGCGCTGTGACACTTCTGTTTTCACCCTTAGACTCCAAGAAGGACAACTGGGCATGATTCATTTCACATTCTGCTGTTCCCATTTAACACATTCTATGTATTCATTACTGTGTTCCTACACGTGAAGCAGGCCACATGAAAAAAATAACCTTCTCCCTTCTCAACAAATTAAAACAAACGATTTGATGAGTCAGTAATTTATACTGTTTACCTCCTTTTATGTCAACAATCCCTGGACCTGGAACAACACATAATCATAATGATTATAGACATAATGAGCTGATTTATTACGTAGCCACCACATGGTATTCTGGTGCATATTCAGCTGTAATGATGTCAAACAATACGACTGGAAAATCTATCTGCTCAGACAACTGCTGCCTACTGGGAACAATAAATTAAGCTAATGCAGTACCAGACACATGGGTTCTCTGGACTCAGTGCTCCATCTCTGCTTAAATTATGCATATATCAAGAACCTTTGACATTTTTAGGATTTCAGGAAAAAAGAAAATCAGTCGGGGATCCTTTTAAGGAGTGGTTGTGAGTGCTGAAGGTAAATGTAAATGAAATTCTCTCCCAGTACAGTTCTGTGATATGGAATCACTCTTAACAGTTGTACATTTTCACTGAGTTTGAGAAAGTGTCTGTGTCGATGGCAGGTTAGTTCTTCCTACTTCCTTGGCTGTGTAAAGTGTTATTCCAGAGGGGAGCATCCTTTGACAGGGCTATCACAGCTACTTTCATACCTTTGCATTTCATTGCACAAGATAGAGACTTCCTCTCATGCTGCCAAAAGAACCAATGCCTGGACCACTACAAAAGATGTTTATGGCTTTCAGTTGCCCCCTACAGCATGGATTTTTATGCTGATTCATACCACAGGTGAGATGAAAAGCAAATGTAATAGGTGCTGCAAAGTGAGTAGATAAATGATGGATATGTGCATGCATGGAGGACAAGTACCACAAACAGTAAAGAGTGGAGATAAAAAGAACTGAAGAGGAGCAGAGGCTCTTGTTTAAACATAAAAAATGTCAAAAATCCAAGAGTAACTATACCAACTGTAGGTCAGTTAAACCATACATCCAAAAAGAAAAAAAATCTGGATTGAAATCACTTGTTCATATCATCTCTAAACATGTCAGTGCTCCATTGGAACGGAAAGCCTTACATTAATTCCAGGCAGCTGACAAAATAAAACATCAGATGTTTCTGTTTCCTGGATGTATTCACTAATTTTCGCTAGAATCCCACATATATATTGTCTCAACTGTCTGTGATGCAACTGTGCTTTGTGAAACAACATTCCTGGTTATCCTCTTTAAATTTGCCTGTCCATACATTATTCCTGTGTTTTGTATAAAAGTGTCTGATTTACTTTCTTTTGGCCATTCTCCATGATGTATTTATCGTCATAACGTACCTATTAGTCATCTATCTATTATTTTTTAAAATCTAAAATAGGAAGTCAAATATTTACAGATTGTTGCCTTTTCATGTATCTCTTGCGTCTCTTGCCCAGCCATGGTTCTAATGACATTATTGTTATCACAAACAGGTAACAGCTGCTCTATTTACCTGAAGACATAGAAATTTTATCTTTGGCTGAAAAAGCTTAGCTGTAGCTCAGTTGTACTCAGTGTAATTGTTTCTAGAAGCAGAGCCTGATCTTTTTAAAAAGCCTGCCTTGTCTTTTCTTTTTCTCCTTTTCTTGCCACAGAAGTAATTACCTCCACTTGATCAAACCAACTGATTTTACAGTTTCTCAATTTAAAGTAGGTCAGGCCCTGTCTTCTGTTTGTCTGGATTACTTTCTGTTTGAGCTTTCATGCATGTTGTAAACAGCTCAGCCGGTAACACTGGACAGCCTCATCTGCAGACTCAGCCAGCCCCATGCAAATGGACACAAATGTGCCCAAATGGACACATTGCACCTTCCACGTGGGCTCCTCTGGACCAGGCTTCACCACGGGGATTGCACTGGTTTAGTTTCACTTGAATGGACAAGGTCTGCCTGAGCATTTCTCCCTCCTTCTTTGTCCTTGTAGCTCTTTCTGCTAGGCTGATTTTCCACTCTACCTTGGTTATGCTGCCTTTACAGTCCTTCCTTGCTGCAGGGATCATCTAAACGCTGTTCCTAGCACCAAGAACACGAATCATTCAAGCCAGGACTGAACTTATCCACTGGGGTATGTACAGGGCTCATTCTATACAATTTCAGCACTTTTATGACCTGTGAATCTAAGGAAAGTGTTTTGAGACAGGCTTTCTGCAGCAAAGACCATCACTGTTTCCCACTCCAGTTCTACCAAAACATGCGTCCGTTTTGGTTTTTAGTGAATTGCATTAGAGGTAGAAGCATGATTATCACGAGGTGTTTTGTCTGATTATTATTTAAAGATGGTTTTTCCTCTGGAGTTTGAGACCTCCTTCCAGAACATGGGCTAGTCGAGGTTCAGTGATTCACAGGGAGATTGGGAAGATTCCTGTCTCACAGCTGCAGAGCAAAAAGACATTTTTCTGTCAGTACTTACGAAATATATTGTCAAAAAATCGTCTTTGAGCTCAACACAACTGACACTGAAGTTTCTAAGTGACTTCTGATTTCAGTGGACAAGGCAAAAGTCATGGAATAAGTCACAAATGGCAGATGAACAAATGTTTTACTATCCCTTTAAAGTCAACATCCCTTAATATAATTTCAGAAGAACTTGACCTTTTCTTTGAGCTAAAAAATCTTCAGACTCCTGTTAACCAGGGAAAAGGGCAGGGAGAAATAACTGAAACTAATTCTAATAATTTTATATTATCTTACCTACTGATAAGATATTTGAATAGTGCTCAGCATGGAAAAAGAAGGTAAATTTTCCATCTACATCTAATATCACATTGCTTTATGGGAGAAACTTTGATTAATTAGCAGCATTCTAAACTCAGAAACTAATGGTCTATGAGTTTAGCTTGTCTCTAGAAGGTGACTAACTTAAAACCCACTAAGACTTGTTATTTCTTCTTAGAATCGTAGACTCATTTAGGTTGGAAAAGACATTTAAAATCATCAAGGCCAAGCATTAACCCAAAACCAAGTCACTCCCTCTGTCCTTTCCCTCTAGAATTGGTAGAATCAGGTCCTTCTACTAGTGAGGATGTTTCTGTTCTTCTGAAGACAGTATCAAAGTTTTTCTCAGCTGATATTAATCTTCTCACCTGGCCATGGATACAAATGCACTTTACAGTGTAGCTTGCCAGATGGAGTAAGAACCACAACATCTCTCTACTTCAGATAGCACGGGGAAGACTATTTTTGTGGCAGTTCTGTTGAGCATTTCAGGCATATTTCAGGTAATGGCATAAGAAGAAAAAGTATTTCACTGCTGGCTTTGTGAGATAAAGTTAGACACTATAGCTGACCAAATGACTTTGCGGTTTTGGTCCATGGTGTAGCAGTAAAGCAAAAAATGTTAATTCTTATGATATACCTGACAAAAAACATCCCCACCATGTGTAGATTTTGTTATATTGGTCTCAGGAAGCATTGTAGAGGTGTAATAGTGGTGAAAACTCCCCAGATTCCAGAAAGATGTGATATTTCAGAAAATATACTGTCTAGAATACACAAGCCTGGCTCTGTCTTTCATTTAATCCCTTACTATTGTTATTTGCCCTTCTTCTTAGCTGAATATAAAGTGCTACTCTGTGCAGCTAAAGAGTGTTAAGATCGATGCTGTGTGCGTAGCCAGAGATATTAAAAGGCACTCGCTGACACCATCAACAGCGCTGAACCTCCACCACACTAAGAGCACCCCCCCACTCAGAAAAACTGTAAAGTAGAAACAAATTACCTAGATGACCATCTGAGAGGCTGAATATTTTAGAATAAATTTGTTAAAGATGCACTCATGGGATTCACTACAGTTTACATATTAGTCACCAGAACATTCCAAATTGGCACAGAAATGTGAGTGTTTTGGAGCTGGAGGACTCCAAGTGTCTCGCTGCGCTTTTGGGTATGAATATTTTCTAGGCTAAGAAATGACCAAGGCTAGCTCAAGTACTTTGGAATAGAATTTTTTTTTTTTTTACAAAGATGAGAAAGACAGAAATGGTTCTGTGGTTGGAGCACTGGATTCTAACATGATTTTATATCCATTTGAGCATAACCACAGATCTCCTTCATGGCACTAGTCAAACCCTTAGGGCCTTGATTCTCTCTGCTTTACAGGACAGTTACTCAAGAATAGCATTGCGGAAGAACAACAGAATTGGGAGCTATTTGGAGGAAAGGAGATAGCTCTCTGTAAAACAGGGCTGCCAGGTTTTTACAGTTTTTTCCTTGTTTTCCAAGCTTGAAATGGAGTAGGACATACCTGAGTGCTGTGATCACCAGAGCTGATAGAGAAGACTCATTCTAAGTTTGCTTTTTCTGAGCTAGTATTGTGTGAAACAGGAAGTGACAGAAAAATCAGTGGTAGCCATATTGTCAGTCAACGGTTTACAAAACCTGTAGATTAGATATTTGGGAACAGAAACTACCTGAAACCTGTATCATATACAAAATGGCACCTTTTTAATGGATAATAGTGTTTGACAGATTCTCCTGGGCTTTGACATTTCTTCCCACAAGGCACATATGAAAGAACCCAGGCAGCTCAGGCTGAGGATCTCACACATCTCTGCCACACCAGAGCAGCTTTTTTTCCCCTCATTCTTTGTGTGGAGGGTTGACTGATCTCCTTACCTGTGAATCCTAAGGTGCTCCCAGGAAATAAATAATCTACTGTCTCCCAGGAAATGAAAATGTCAAAAGCAAAGTATTACAAGAGTGGAACTGTTTGGGTTTTATATTGATAAAATCTTTTTCAGATTTGTTTGCTGTGTTGGCAGCCGTACGCTCTGGGGCTTTGCAAAAGGAAATCACCCATTTGCCAATACAGCAGAACAAGCATGACAAAATCTGTCCTGCTGTGCTCTGGTGAAGCAGCTGCTTGGTATTATGGGATACATATTGACATGGTGTTCCCTTGTCAAATAGCACAGAACTGTTTCCTGGCTGACAAAACGCTCTGGACAGTCTAGTGGCTTTCCCCAATCCAGTTGCTAATTACTGCAGTCTCCTACCTCTAGAATAGCCACAAAATCCTCTCTTCTGACACCACAGTTAAACACAAAGACACTCTTGCCCCTTATGAGTCTCCACCAGATCACATTTCTCCATACTCCCATTGGGAATGACCTCAGCCCTTATGTGATGGCACTTTTCACCCTCCCATCTGTTTCCTGTTTGTGATAAATGGTTATGAGTCAGTTGCCATTTTTTCCCTCCTATGATGGCATCCTGATGGGATGACTGCAAAATCAGGGGCCTGGGACTAGTCTTGCCTTCCTGCTCATCATCAGATTCGGCTGATATGAGATCCTGGATGTGGTCACTGAACAGGATGCCAAAGCAGTTAGAGTATAAAGCAAATAAAAATCCTCTTTCCTCTATTGCTTCTATGTAATAGATGAAAAACTGCAAAATTCTCAGCCATTGTAACTGATGCTTTCTGTGGTTATATACACAAACACACACACAGAGAAATATATAACCCCAGATAAGGTTTTCCACGCCTACATCTTCGTGCTGTATGACTGGTTGCTTGAAAGGAGCTGGAGCTCTCAACTTTTTTTTAATGCTTAGTCCCCTAGATATACCTATGTTGGATTTAAATGAGCAAATTGTACCTGTTTTTCTTGCCAGAGTGCTCTGAGCCAGCATCTTGATCAAAGTGAGGCCAACTGGCAATACTGTAAGAAGCAATCATTATCAGCAAATTGAAATCAATGAATCTCTGGCAATTTGTAACAGGTAAGAATCTGCCTTTAGCAACAGGGAAAGCCTTGGATCTTGTCTGAGAGGTACGGTAAGACAGAGCAATCCTCAGCAGCCATAAAACTGTTGTAATGAGCTGGAGCTAAAAGCTGTGGGTTAAGTGGGCATCCTGGGACTCACAGAATGGCACTGCCAGATACAGCAACCCCCTGGTTGATGCAAAAACCCTGAGAAATGAAATAGGTGGCTGCCACAAAGTAGCCGTGAAACTGCTTTTGCTGGGCATTGAGAGCTGTAAAGAGCAGGGGAACGAGGTGGTGGCATGAGCCAGGGTGGGTCCTGGGAACACACATGGACGTCCAGTCAGAAAAATTCCTCAGTTTTCAAAAACAATTGTAAATTAATAAACTCTCTCTGTGTGTCATCTTTTTGTAATACTCAGAGAGGGCACGCTTCTTACTTCCAGCAAAATATCATGTTTCCATGTCACTGGAATAACGAACATTTTAAATTTATAGGGGTCTTTTTAGATCAGCTCTTTGCCTAAGTATAAATCATGTTTCCTTCTTACAGAGGAAAAAAAGCATAAATATAACTTGACATTCTTATCACCTATCCATTCCCCAACTAAAAGATTTATTGTGTTGCTTTCTGGGAAAGATTCCTGTAGTTAAGAGACTCGTGCAGAAAAGCTTAGCTATGAGACAACCTTATGTGTCTGGGAGATGTAAGTCAAACTGTAGTCATCTCCATGAATCTATAGTACATTAGCTGCCAGATTGCAAAGGATGGATAAGACTCTGCTATTTTTCACTCGACTTTGACATAACTACCATAACAAGCCATATAATCTACAGAACTTTGTGACGTATGAGAGGCTTGTAGCCATTAAAATTTACTAGATTATGGCTTACTATTCAAACCAGAATATCTTAATGCAGTGAATTCTTTGCTACTATCTTAAGTGTAATTGAAAAATTGATTTGTATATGGTGAATATTATTTGAAGCCAGTTATTTGTGGTCATCGCAGATTTGCTCTAATTGTTTTTAACCTGAGTGTATACGCAGAAGTACCCTGCTTCCAGGAGAAACCAATATAATCTTTCAGGAGGCACCACAGAGGTTTTTTTTTTCCTCAGTGACGTCCCCAGTTTTCTAAAAGTGTGCGATTACTTCACATGTTTCTGCTCCATTGGAAAGAGTCACAGTGCTCATTGGTATAGCAGCCTGTGAACTCTCTTCAGCATGGAAAATTTGGTTGTGACTGGTCTTTAAGTGACTTATCCTAGTGGACACAAAGGCAGCAGCCTGTAACAGATAGTGTACAGCCACGTTGATAACACAGCTGGTAATAAAGCCTCGTCTTTGGCAGGCCCTTTGGAAGAAACTCTGCCCTTGTGTAACTCCTTTTGAGCTCAGCACAGCATCAGAATTTAATACAGACAAAAATAAACAAAAACTTCAGTAATTAATGAAGACAGTCGGTAAGTTTTGGTAAGTTTTCATTTTATCATTTCCACTAAAGTGAATGAATTTGCTATTGATACTGATGGCTGTAGGATTATCTTCCTGTACACTGAAACAGTTGTCTATTATGCACATACCTATAAAGAATTCATATTTTACATTACAAAAGGAAAAAATGTTAAAAATCTGTTTATCTCAGCTGAAGAGCAGTATCACACACACAAAGAAAACTCCCTTCAGATTCTATTCACCTGACTCAGCCTATCTTTTTTTTTTTTGACTGAGCTGAATCCTTTGCACTAGAATAAATGGCAGGCTGCTGGGAGATTTTTTAAATGAGCCCTGGAAATCCTCGCTGAGTGATTGAAAGCTACTTCTTCCTGTGATCCATCCTTCCCGGCAGGAATTGCCATCCTCCGGTCTGAGAGAGCAAAGTATGTAATGCTTAAAGCCATCTGTCTTGTGATTTTAATAAAAATTCTTGAAGCCTGAGGCACTCAAGGAAACCTTTCTCTGTTCATTCTTCATTCTACATACAGTAAGCTGTAGTAAGGGAGTGGAATAGGCAGAGGAGGAAGTGAAAAAAAAAAAGCAGAGAAGTTAATTTCTGCTTTACTTGCACCAGAAAGAGCTGCAAGTCCATTTTTGAGTTCCTTGAAAACATTTGTTGGGACTCTGTGCGGAATCATGCTAAGAGCCCTTGTGCAGGTATTAAAATGGCTCTTTTCTGCTAGTGATAAATCTATGCCATGGACTTCTTAATTCATTCCTGTCAGACTCAGACACACATTTGTCTATGCTAGTTTTAATGTAGGAATAGTGATTATCTTGCTTAACTTTGAAATTTGTCCCTGTCTTAAGTGCTGGTATTTTTCTTACTGGTTCCTTTTACTGGTTCCCTTTTCTCCTCCTGTACTGATTCTCTGCATTTACTTTTAGTTATGCCAATTACCTGTGTGTGAAGTGAACGCTGAATTTATCATCATTGCAGAATACTTCCGAGGAAGTCTTGAGTTGTCAAGGTTTCTATCAAAGGTCGCAGTGCAACCTACACCTTTTGCAGAAGATCTTCATCTCTCTATGATGCCATGCCAGGTTTTGAGCATAGAGCCCACTGCTGTTCCTTCCTTTCTTGGCTTAGGTTTACCTTTTGCTGTCCCAGTGTGTGTATTCTCATCAGACGATTTTGGCAAGTCTTCTGACCCACAAACAAGCATCACTGTCACACCAAGGTGATAGAAAGACCATAGAAACATAGAAAGAATTTTCTATGTTGCCTGTTTTCTCAGGAGTGTGGCCTTCAGAAGCATCTCAACCAACACATAAGCAGAGCACGTCCTGTACTTTCTCTTAGCCACTGGTGACTCTTCAGCATCACTGCCCATGAGCTTGCACACATCCACCAGCAGCTAAATAATTCAATGGCTGCTGAGGGATATATTGGAAAAATTCAATTGGTCTTCTAAAAAGTGTATATTAATGAAGTGTGTCTATTTATGAAACCACTTTAATAGGCAGCAGGAGAATTGTTGAGAATTCTGCCAAGGGCAACGGGTACAATTTATACTGCTAACAGAGGATATTACTCACATCTAGAAGAATAAATTGGATATCACCAATGCACTGAATTACTCTCTTGAAACAGAGGTGGGGAATAGAAGAAAAAATAATATCCCAAAAGCATTAAAGGATCCATCAAAGAGTTTAGACTTTTTATTAAAAACTGTAATCAAAGCTGGATCCCATTGTGCTCTCACTCTAGCTTAATGGTTGGCAATGCTCCTCTGATCTCAGTAGCATGGCTGAGAAGGGACTCAGCACAGTCAGAAGCAGATTCTTTTTAGTCTCATTTTCTTAAGTTAAAAGTGAACTGAAGAGAAAAACCTATTTATTTACCAAGATTGATGAGAAGAGGCTAGAGAAATGAAAGCAATATTCCCTCCTGTGTGCAGCTGTATGGCAGAACTGCAGAGATTAACCATGCCATCTCCAGGGACAGTCCCCTTCTCGTCACAGATGTGAGCCCTTCTGGCAGCAGGGCACAGGAGAATTTGCACACTCCGTGCCTGCCCGTTTTCCCCATGCTACTGCGTGGCCCCCATGAAGTGGCACCACAGTGTTTATCAGGACTCATCTTAGGTGACAAGGGTCTCAACACTGGCCAAAGTTGAAGTTCAAATATTTTTGGAAGTTTTTTTAACTGCTTGGCGCAGGCTAGCGTTGCATAAATGGAGAGTATCCAAGGGAAAAGAAGGTGCAAGATGCACCCCATGCTAGGGAGAGGTAAGACAAAGTCAGCTCCTTTTCTGAAACTCACTGGGAGTTTTTTAATATTCCAGAAAGAGCAGAACTGAGCCCCTAATAAAAAATGTCAGCATCCCAACCTCTGAAAAAACCTCAACCATTAGAAATGTCTCACAACGATGTTAAAGCCCCTATGTTTTTCAAATGTTTAAACTTCTGGAAAATACAGCATAGCCTCTCCCATGCGCTGAGCACTGATGTGCCAGCTTTAGCTTACTGGCTCCTCAAAAGTTAAAGAAGATTGTGTAGGGAATGGACACAAATGAGTTAATTTCAAGTCTCTCACACAGAAGAGATGTGATGTGTTTGTACAGTAACCAACATGTTGCTTTTCTGTATAAGTCAGCAGCGTGTGGATTTTTCTCTTGTGCTGCATGTGCTGTTTACTGACTCATTTTAATCGTCTTTCCACAGAGGATAACAATGTGCTTGCTATCTATAGCCACTGAACTCAGACTTAGTCCTTTCTCCTCCAGGACTTTTCCCTGCCTCAATGACACAGTAGCAAGGGCAACCATTTTGGACACGTAAAATAACGGTGCAGAGGGGGATTCAACAGGGGCAAAAAGGCAGCACCTGAGATGGTTTTCTCCCCTTATATGAATTTTCTGATCCTCATGCAGCCCAGAGGGCTCATACAATACAGGCCATGCAGCTGGACAAAGTTTTTTCTGGAGAACTAATGCTGATCAAAGTTCAAGCTCCTGGAGGGTCCAGGGGGATGATGTAAGCTGCTAGACCGGAGCATCATGCCTTCATGTATTTCATCACTTTACCAGGGCCAGCTAGCACTCTGCCAGGAAATTCCTGTGCTTGGCTAGCTGGCAGGTAGGATGCTCCAAGTCCATGCCCAATCACCTCATTGTGGAGGACACAAAAATTTACAAAATTTGATGGCGCTTGCTCCATGACATTTGGCCTCATCCTGCAGCAGAGGGGCCACAGTATTTGCTTGAGGACTGCCAGAAGGGTGTAGGGGAATGAACTTTCAGGGCAGTTTTCAGTGGCTACAATCCTGCCTGCCTCCTCCTCACAGCTGCACCCTCCTGCCTCTCCTCAGACCAGCATAAACACTCCCTTGCCTCCATGGTGAGCTGGTACAGAGGGCTAGTGGAGGCAAAAAGTATCACTCTCCAAATTATTGATTTTATCTATACCAGCTCTCCGAACCATCTTACCACAAGTGTACAAGGACCTCCAGCCACCTCAAGTGAAGGGTGGGAAGAGGAGTGAAACCTCCAGATCATAGTCTTGGCCTAAGCTGTTGTGAAACTGTACCTAAGCCGTGGATAATGTCCCAGCACTCCTCTACCACTTCTCTTTACAGTGCTGATATAAAAAGCAATTGTTTATTAGTTCTGCTTCAGAAACAAGAAGTGGACCTTTCAGTTTCTGTAGATAAAAACCTGCCCTTCTTACAACAAGCCATCATAGCCCAAGGTTTAATTCAAAAGGAAGAGTGGCTTTTTCAAGGTTTGAAAGATTAAAAAAATACTTTAATGGATCTCACCACATAGTGGTCACTAATGAAGCAGGGAACTTATGAAAAACTGGACATAGAAAAACAGTTTGTCTTGGAGAGGCTGAGTGGTCCCATATCAGTGAATAACTTGTGATAGGTACTGTAAACTCATTTGGTGTACAACATTCCTCATTCCATATTTGCACAAGGCTTTACCAACGAAACCTCATTCTCTGTTGCTGCGTAAGTAATACCATAATATGTCACAGAGCAGCTGAACAGGAAAAGTGAGAAAGTTTCCTGCAGAAATCAGGCAGATGGATCCAGGGCCCTGCCTACTTTTCATTGGACTGCCACTGGAAGGCAAATGTCTGTACAGAATTCACCAAAGCTTTTCCAGCTGAGTACTTCAAGTGGGTCAGGCATCCCTGCAGGACAGCTTGAGAAGCTGAACATACCATTCAAATTTTACCCGCAGAAGTAAAAGCTTTCCGATTCTTCCTTGAGAGGAACTTCAGGTGATGCCTGGTTGGCAGCCCTCTAGACGTTAACCTTAGAAGCCCTAAAATCTGCAATTCCACAAGCAGTACATCTGTAAAGCATGCCTATTATTCACTGCTGTGCTACTCCAGCTGAATTCCAAAGCAGCTCTGTAACTGGTGCAAAATCTGACTAATGAAGTGCTAAATCAAGCCCAGCAAGTAGAAGGGTTCAATTCTTTTTTAGTTCAAAGCTTTTGCAATTAAGGATAATTATGATCCAATATTTAAACTGCTTCTGTTTCAGTTTTCCTGCAGATGAGATTTGGGTTTTGCACCCATAATACCGTTTCGTTTCAGTAAATATTTCAGTAATAGTATAAGTGGTCTATTATCATGTAGTAAAAATCTGTTGCAACATTTATTTACTAATAGCTCTGAACTATTCAGTAATGGCCAAAAAAAAAAAAAAAAAGAGAAAGACAGCCCAGTCTGGAAATGCATGAATGGGTTTGCAAGAGCACTGTTTGCTTTTTCCCTGTGAGCTTCTATTGCTGCAGGGAAATTTGATTTATGAAGCCCTGAGTCCATGTCTGCTTCAGACCCTGGCCTGTTGCTTAATTTAGCAACAAGGCACCGGCTGTGGATTGGCTGCCTTGTAGCAGCACAGCAGTTGTGCTCACTCTTGCTTTCCCTTGTGTAAGGTCACTTTCTCCACCAGCTTGAACGTGTGATGTGCTGCATACAAATAGACAGGAAAAGGCAAAAGCCTGTTGTGAAAACTGTCTGGCTCTCTGGTACTCATCAACAACACTCAGCCTGTTGCAGCTGAAATGATGCTGCCTTACTCCTCCCACCTTACACCTTAAGCCTCCCTTTAGCCCTACTCTGTTTCTGCAAGTGTTTTCCTCTAGCCCCCTGTGCGTCTTGTTTGTTTTACTGTTTTCTAGCACCTTTATCCAAGAGGCTTTATTTTGCAGACATTTTGGAGTGGTGACAGACCATCTGAGCTCCAGACTGTTCAGTTCAATAGACCAAAAGGAAGGTGACATGACAGCTGGAGTAAGTATCATACCATTTAACACACATAGTGGGAGGCGAGAGACTCCTAAGTCTTACAGCTTCACATGCTGACTGGCTGGAAGATGGAGGTATAATAGGTAAAAAACAACTAACAGGAGTCCTAAAGGGTTCAGCACTTAAATTTTAGCTTTATTTTTTTCTCGGCATGTCTCTGTGTTTTTAGAACATGAAGTAAATTTCCTTTCTATTTTTGCCTTCTAGCCCCTTAAGTGTATATTCTTTATAACCCAGTTTAGGTCTGAAAGAGTTGCAGTAGCTCCTGCAGGAATCAAATGGAGGATATGATCCATTGTAAAAATTTGCATTTATCAGATGTCAAAGAACAGAGATAAAGCAATTTTTAATATCCTCTTCCAGCAAGTGCAGAGCTTGTATCTCTAAAAGTTGCTGACCACTTTGGCTGGATTAACCCTTCATTACTGACTTCAGGAGTTGTTCTATTTGACTCTGCACCATGTACCTTTTCCGATATACATACTCCCATGGATGAAAGCTGTATAGAGCTTCATAAGCAAAGCACAGACATTCTACCGCCATGGGGCAGTCCTTCTGCCAAGCAGCAGTCTTATTCAACCAAAGAAGAAGTCTCAAGAATCCTTTCTAATGAAAATATTCACAGAATCTAAATATAGACATTTCTGTCAATTCCCTCATTAATAAATCACAAAGAAGAAAACACAATTACTGTTTACACAGGAGACAAACCAAATAATCTAACCTTTATTTGGCATTGGTTTCTGCAATGACTTTTTTCATAGTTGACCTTTTCTACTTCAAGAGAGATCTTTATAAAGAACAAGCAGGTGTGGGGGAGGGGGAGGAAGAAATGAAATTATCTTGCTGAAGTGATAATTAAGCAAGACAAGGGCCATGAAAATAATATATTTTCAAAGGTCTGCGCCCACTCAGTCGCCTTGGGCAACAGGACAACATAAGTGACACTCTGCCCCTCCTACAGCCCTTCCTGTCCTTGACATCAGCACATCACTGTCATTAAAACTGTCATAAAAAATAGACGGGGCTGATGGGCTGGCTGAGAGAAGCTATGACAGCTGTTTCGTGTGTGTCACTGGGTTTTATCACTCCATTACAGGATAATGATAATGATTAGCCTTGCCTTGCTCTCAGAATGGAAAGAGGTATTTTTGATGAAAGGAACTAAAAACTTGGTTTGGGCATCATGGCAAGATTTCAAGAATCAACAGCATCTGTCAGCACAACTCTGAGTAGTTATTCTAATCTGCATTCCACTGACACCCGGATGGCAAGCATATGAGACAACCCCTGAGCTGAAGGGCTCATAGGTTTCAAGAAAAAAGGGACATGGTGTGGAAGAGGAGGCCATTTTTGGGTGTGTTAATATATAGTACTGACTGAAATACATGCATATATGCATGGACATTTTGTATACAAATGTAGGGCAAGCCAGTTTCTAGCACTGCCTGTCAAGCAGCTCTTGCTTGTGGGACACTGAGCTACCTTGTACTCGTGCCAGGTTGGTTTCCCACTCAGCAGGTGATGTGACAACTCATATAAGTTCTCTGAACTGTACAACAGGCACCAAACTCTTCCTGTTAGCTGCATGTGAAACCAGGGTATCCCGAGTTAGCTCCTCTGATTTGGTGTGTACTCTTCGCAAAGACAGGGTTTTGTTTTGGGCTGAAAGCATTAGAAAATAAGTCAAAGGTTCTGGGTCAGTTGCAGACTTCCTTATTGATGCTAAGGATAAATAACACAGGGGACGTACAGAAGGACCTAATTGCACAGATAATCTCAATTCCTGTATTTTCTGAGAACTCAAAATTTCAGTCCTCATGCTCATTAATATAGTGTTTTAAGCTCTCAAACAAATGTGAAAAGTTCCAGATAGTTATATCTGGTAACCATACATACTGGTAGGTATTCTCACATTTTCTAGCTTTCTTCTCTTCACTCTTCCTCTCACAAAGGAAGTAGAAATCTGACTGCAAACACACCAAAACTAAATGACCTGAAAGTATATCTGGTACACCAACAAGTATTTTGTGGCTCATCTTGGGCCAGGGTCTACCATCTTTATTTAATTCTGAGTGTTTCTTGCTCAGGAGACAGTCCAAATAGAATTAGTTTTTCCTCTGATTTAAGCATAGGGGAAACAGACTCATGTCTTTAATGAAGTGTCTCTTTCTATGAAGATGAAAACGGAAGTTCTCAGCAAAGCAAGCACTTTAAACTGTATTGTGGGACCAAGGGTTCTGAAAATTGTTCAAATCACATTCTCAGCTTTCCTCACAGGATAACACTGTAGGCTACTTTTTTTGACAGCAGTTGTCTCTAGCCAGGCTTTAATTTCCCCTACTTTTAGAATTTTGTTTCCTATTTCAGTGAGACGTTCCTTGGACATGAATGATTTTTCTCGTTTTGTGAATCTTCAGGAGTCCTCTTTGGTGCACGTGCAACAAAGCCATGGGCTTTTAATGACTATTTGGAACAAAACAAAGCCAGTAGAAAAAGCAGACAGAAACACAAACATCTTTTCCTTTAATCAAATGGGCCCCAAGTCTAAGATTGCTCTATGGTGCAAGAGACCCATCTGTGCCACTGTCAGATGAAAACACAACTTGACGTTTGTTCACCTCCCTTGCAACTCTGTAGTTGGTCTGTTCTGCTCCTCAGCTGGAGTTCTGTCCTGCTGGGTCAGCTAACACTTCACTGACCACAGGGATCATGAGCAAGATGCACTCTGAGCTCTGTGGTTCTATCACTTAGTGGCATACAGGCCACCAGAACCTCCAGCTCTTATCTGGCCTCATTCAAATCAGGTGTCAGTGATGACCGAACTATCTGTTGATCTTGGGACAAGGGGTATTGTATCTCAATATGTGCAAAAGGAGTTTTCTTCATTTTCTATTATAAATTACTACTCCAGAAGAACTTTAACCTCTGTCTCTCAGACTCCTACACATATTCCAGGGTTGATATGTTATATAAACCCCACATATAGGCCACAGCCAGAGAAGTCTAAGGTGTTATCTCTTCTGAAAGGTTCATTTCCTAGCAAAGCTAACACACTCCTTTCCAGCCAAGAGAGAATTGTGGATGGGCTAAGCCATAAAGCAGGTAACTTGCGAGAAGGAGAATACTACAACTTCAGAATACACTAGCAATGCAAGATCCTAGAAAGACCTGTCTATGATCCATGTGGTGAGTGTAGGATCTCTCTGCATGCTGCTGGTATCAGTGGAAGCAGAAGCAGTCATTCCTCTGTGGGTGTGTAACGAAGTCAAATATAGTTTGGGAGTAATCCAAAGATATCAAGTTAATTGCTCAGTGCTACGTCTGCATGCTGTGCAGAGGAAGGAAATGGCAATTTCATTAAGCTTTTAGTGCAAACAACACACCTCTTCGTCTTGCTTAGTTCCTACGTGTTACTCAAGATTTGTTGCCTTCATCATATTTCATTTGTATAAACTGAACTGTTGTTTTGCAGAGGGGACACTGTCTTTCATTTTACAATCAGTAATGTTATTTAGTACATTCTGGTTTTATTTGTAACAAGACAAAATGTATGTGGTCCTCATAATTGGCCTTTTGGCTTACAAGGTGAAGGTATGAAGTGCAAAAATATGGTACTTTATGAGTTCCGGATTGTAGTAGTCTTCAAAAAAATCAGCAAAAAAATGGCATTATATTCTGACCTATAATTACTTGAACAATATAATTTGTGGTAGAAGCACAGAACATTTTGCAACACAGTGACATTTTAATACCTGCAGATAAATTCCTTTAGGTACTCTTTGAGAAGCATAATTTTTAACAACCAGACTCTCCCACTGGCAGAGTAGGCAGATGGTTCTGTCCCATGGAGACGTGGAGGAGGAGTCACAGAAGGCAGCGGAGGGACAGCCTGCACATTTGGACAGTCTGCTTGGTTCATCCCCTCTTTGCCATCCTCCCTTAAGGGAATGCAGCTCTTGTTTAAGTCACAGCTGCTGCTTGAGAGCTCAGTGGAATATTTTTAACCTTTAGGTACGCAGGCACCAGGAGCGACCCAACTCCTTCTTGTCCATGGTGTTCCTCTACAGCACCAGGTCTTTTGCTATCCTTTCCAGGCTGATTATCTCAGGGTGTCCCTACCTGCCCAAGCTCTTCTCCCCCCTCCTCTCCGTGCTGCACACCTGCAGTTGTTCCAAGTCTTTGCTGCCTCCATCAAGTGCTCCCTTCAGCCCTTTGCTTGGTTACTCCTGCCAAGCATGCAAGGGCTTCAAGATCACCTAAACTTTTGACCAGCGCTGAGGCTCCGTGTTTGTCATTTACTTCTTCTTCTCCTGCAACAGCAGCCCCACTGTATTTGTTTAGAGAGGCAGAGAAAAGCCTAAAGCAAAACTGTAAAAGCTGCCTCAGGGATTCCCAGTGCCTGTTAAAGTGGGTGGAACCAGGCAAAGCTATCTCCCAGACATTTCAAAAACCTGCTCAAGTGCCCAATCTGTCACGATTTCATGCACTTACACTGTCAAGAAGAGCATTAGGAGAGAAAATTGAAATGAGTTTCTAACCTGAGAATATTTTTAGTTTCCAATCTAAGCGTTTAGGCATTCGGAATTGCAACTGAATGGAATGGGCTGCAGTTTTCCTCCTCCCTGTACTGATTTGATTTCTTGCTCCTTAAATCTTCCTCACAATTTTTAATGGAAACTGCACATTTTCCATGTTTTTAAGCAGTTTTCTTCATTCATGGAAACGGGAATCTTTTGATGCTTTCTAAGATTAGTCAAAATTTTTATGTATAGCATGTTAATAAAATTTGGTTATGAAATTGTGAATTTTGGTGACAAGAAGACTTTGGCAAAACACTTTTTTTGTTAAAACTCCGCAATTGCTTACAGAGATGGTTAGTATTTCAATGTTCAAACAATGATGAAAAGAGAAAAGAAAATAATATGCCTTCTTTGACTATGTCTACTACTTGCTGTAGGAAATCTTTAGTGAAGAGTACATGAACTTTGACTTGGAAAACAAAATGTCTCTACATTACCTATGCATTTAGCACCATATCAGTGCTGGGGGCATGGCTGGCTGATTTCAGATCTGGCCTCTTGATTGCCAATTTGCCTTTTACATAAATACCTTACAAGGCAATTTTGAGAAAAAGGCCTAAATTGTTTTGTTTGGGTTTTTTTGTTTTAATTTTTCATCAAATTGATTCCAAGGCTGTGGTTCCCCAGTCCTTGATGCCATAGCTGTATAAATAGGAGCCAGCTAAATGAACTTAAACCAGATTGAGAGTTTACATGTGTTTGTGGCATTTTAAATCTGATTTACAATTGATAGTTCCTTCAAAATTAGACTTAATTCATTCCAGCCAAACTAGTTTAAAACTAAACAATCTCATAGCGAGACACAACTGTATAACCAAATGAGTAAAATTACTCCTTAACCAGGCTGTTGGTCCATGATAGGCTTTTCTAGATACTAAACATGGGTAGAGAGAATCTCAGAAAAGCTGGTTATTCAAATCATGACGTACCTGGATCGTTGTTCTGACCCCTTAAGGTCTTTCTTAGCACAGCCACCCTGCTGCCCTCTCTCAGCTGTGCCAGTGACACTGAGCTATAGGACAGCTTCAGGCCAGAGGCACTCTTTCGGCCAGCTTCACTGCACTGCAGATGAAGAGGAGATAGGCACAGCCAGAGCACACCTTCTACAGCCACCAGAGCCTCTGTGACCAGGGTGGGGAGGTTTGGACAGCCATCCCTTTGCACCCCTACACAGGATGTTTTCAGCCCTGCTTGGTCATTTGCCTTCCTTTGGTGCAGCCGGGGCAGAGCCAGACGTCCACACTTTGACCAGATATAATTCCAACTGGTGGGTCCAGGGGCACTGGGGAAAGGAATGAAATGGGTGATTTCGTGTGTTGTTTCTAGTGTATTTCAATTCCTTTAGCCCAGAGAACGTGAAGATGTTTTGTGATGTCCTACATCACTGTGGGCAAATGAAATAGAAACAACAAGGATGTGTCTGATTGCGAGTTCTAAAGGAAACTGTGCAATGTTTCCAGTCATATTAGATTTAATCTAATCTAGCTTTTTCCTTTTTTATTTTTTCCCATAAGCTAGCAGTCAGTGTTCCTTTTTCATACTTTAAAGTGAAGATAAATCACTGCTGAAATACATAACACTTGCTGGCATTCACCTGCAGGAAGCCCATAACCCTGCCACTGACATGCAATACATTAAAGCATGATGTTGAAGATGGAAATAAGGCAATCGATGCTAAATAATCACAGATGCAATCTGCAAGAGGTTCTCCAGTCTTTATGAACGAAAACCCTGTTGCCAGCCTCCCACCTCTAGGCATAATGAGGGATACAAAAAAGGATATTTCACTTTTTCTTAAACTTTTTTACTTTGTCAAGTACAAGGCTTTATCTTTTTCTCCACATCAGTGGCAAGTTATTTTTTCGGCTTTGCACCAGAGTCTATTACAACAGAAGAAGGAAAACCTTTCAAGCCTAAAGGTCCACAGGGAAAAAGATCTTAGTTTGAGCCCATTTTCCTTTTAACATTAATTGCATGTTTAGTTTTTATAGGCAGAGGGCCAAAAAACAAAACAACAGCTTCCACCATGAGCATGACTAGGGCCAAGCAGCAGAATTTAAGGCCATCTTGTTCTTAGTGTTTCTGGCACTGAAAATCCCTGACTCTGGCTCAGTCCTTCTCTTACCATCTTGGATGTGTTACAGAATAACCCTGTGCATCTCAAAGCGCAGAATTAAACAAGACTGTAGGTTCCCGCAGAGTTTGAGATTATCTGCAGTTTGTAAATACTGCAGTGCACCCTCACTGCTCTTCTGCTGTCTCTTCCCCTTAGCTCTTAAGCAGCACCAACTTCAGTCTCTGATTAAGAAATGGCAGTGAAGACTTGATATGCTTATTTTTTAATCTGAAAATGTTTGTTCTTACCCTTTGCATGTTCCAGCAAATATAACCTCTTCACTCAAAAAGAGAGCAAGTCATTTTGAAGAGAACATGCAGGAAAAGGAAGAACATTTTCATTTGGCTAGCTCTCAGTGCAAAAGAGATTTGGTTTCCATCAGTGGTACAATACAAACTGAGACAAATAATCAATTCTTCACACTTCAGAAGGAGTTGGGCTTCAGTTCATAACTTGATGTGATCCCAGTTAGAGAGAGGACTCCTGATACAAGATAGCCCAGGACAGCAGACCATGAGGGTGGCAGGCTGGAGATGGGAATAAAATTTCTTGGTGGAATATAATGGCTATGGTTCCTTCTCCCCAGAACTGACCTGAGAATCCCAGAGCCTGTTGTGATTGCTCTCAGGGCCTTGATGAGAACAAGAAGATGCCCTGTCATTGCCCTGTTCATGCTGGAGATCTCTTTGCTCACAGATCAGCCTACCACAATGCCCAGGCAGGTCTGGAGGACCCTATACCTCAACCTGTGTTTTCAAAACAGGACAGAACTGGACCATTTACAAAAGGCCTGAGTTCACCTTGGTGTGCCACAACCACAACTTCTAATGCAGGCAGGAACAAGCTCATTCAGGGCTATGTTTTTTATTCTCAGTGTATTTTGGGTATACTTATTACAGGATAAGCTCTTTTTGCTGCCATAAGCATTATAATAATTTAATCAGCTATCATCTACTGAATGATTTCCTTCCTTCTACCAACACTATCATTCTTAGGTCCAAATTTGTTAGAAAAGCAATTAACCACAAACTTCATTTAGCTAACTAAAATAAGATAAGATCTTTTTATTTGTTTGTATTTGTTACTGCAATAGTAGCACCAATTTTGCTGGTTTGTTTTTGCAATGGCTTAAGGGGAAGCAAACAAATTATTTTAAACATGTAATAAATACCTAGAGAAAAATAACAATAATTACACTTTCAATGTCAAATAAGTTTAACCTACCCTTATCCTGTGTTTCACAATTTTATGGTGTTTCCATTTTTAAAGACTGCTTTTAAAGTAAATGTTGGTAAGTGTTCCCTAGAAAATAATGTGTTTGATGGCATTTCTTTTCTTCTGTGCATGAATGGCTTAGGGACAACTGTTGAGTTTTCAGCTATAAATGCAAATGTAAACCTAACCGAGTTTACAGTTTGAATGTGTGCTATTTGCTCCAGCTGTTCTATGTTTGCGAGGTGGTCTGATTCAATCCCCTCTATCAAATGACATTGTTTAAATTCTCTGCTTGTCTGGGAAAAAACACTGAAAGGTGAGGGAAGGAAAGCAATTTCAAGATAGACAAATACTGTTTTTCTGGTTAGATATGTAGGGAAACCACTGCCTGTCCAAAATTTTCACAGGGCTTTTGAACACCACATTTGGAGAACAGAAAGAAAACAGAACAGGATTCTTGATGCCAATGAGACTTCTGCCACCTGTGGGTGAGTGGGCAGGGGAGGTTTGGGAGCCTGCTTCTACAGCTTCTGTGGAGCTACAGGCCTCTGTTTATTCCTGGCCACTCTACCAGGGAGAAGCACATTTTATTTTCATGCCAGGAGTATGCTTGCTCAGCCAGTAGGCTGAGCTCCCATGCTGCTTGCAGTACACAGTCAGGGACTGAAGGCATTCCCTGTGGGAATAGGTATCTCAGCATACTTACGTTTTGCAGGCCGAGAAATCCTGGTAGCAGAGTAGGCCGGAATGGTGAAAAATCAATCCTGAGCTGGTGAGGCTCAACATAAAAGGCACTTACATGCTGGAGACAGGAATGTAGTGGCAAGCTTTAAAAGAAAATCATGAATTGCGTGATCTTTTGGGGAGCGAACAGCGTTCTTCCTTGCTGTGCCTGTGTGATATCCACCGCTTGTCAGATGATCTGTAATGTCACAATATGGCTATGTGGGAGCAGCGCCAGGGCTGGCAGAAGGGGTCTCACATACAGAGCATGGATCCTCCTCTGACCCTGCCCCAGGTTCCCTGAGGTTTTGATTTAATGCTCATCCCAAAGGGTTTCATCATTCTGTTTACCTTTTCGGCTTGGAGCTGCTAATGTTATTGCCATAGCACTGCACATCTTGAGCTGAACACACCTTCAGTTCCCCTGGCATATCAGTTGAATTATGTAGGTCTCGGTCACTGTGGAGAATTTGTCTTGGGGCAGAGAGCCTGTTTATTTGAAATGCTGCTGCATCTGTGCTCAGTCCACGTTAGGGTTGTGCAACCAATAAAAAAAAAAATACATGCAAATTGCCCTAAGTGCCAGTTTGGAAGCATAAATGAAATTATGGTTACATGCACTGTCAGATTGATAAGCTCTGCTGCAGAAAAGAATCACTTTCATTTAATGGCAGTATTTGCTTATGAATCTACCGGGAGACCATTTCTGTGTCGCACAGTCTTTACCAGCAGCCTTGTGAAGCTTCGGCATTCTCAATGTTCTTCATCTTTCTGGTCAAATGCGGTGACCAGCCAGGACTTGGGAGCATAAATTTTTGTTTCTAGCTCTGCACAGAGAGGCTACAGAGGCACAACTTCACCCAAGCCGGATCAGCTGCAAAAGTGGGTAAATTCTACTTCCTTTCCCCTTCTCTTTGTCTGATGCGACTTTAAACATTTGGAGTTAGGAGCAGTCTCCAAAGGTGCATCCCTGCTGCGTCTCTGCAGTAGAGAGGGGAGGGAGATACCCAGGTTGCCCTGAAGAAGCAGCACTAAGCAGCTCAGCCCAGTCAGTGCCAAGTCCCACACCCTGCCTGGCACCATGTAGCCAGAAGCACAGAGCTTCTACAGCTCAGATATCGCCGGAAAATATCTCATCTAGTTCAGTTATTTCTACATTCTGCAGTGTGCACACACCTTTCCTATATTTCTGCAGCCTGGTGACACAAAGGGTTGATGTTTTACAGTGGCTTTGTGATGTGGGGATCAAGCTCCTCCAGGATACCATTGTCTGCTTTAATGTAATTGAGGTCACTTTCCAGCAATGTGACAAGCTACAGTTTGTCTCATCAATACAGGCGGGAGATGGAGCAGTTCAAAGGCTTTGAAGGCTGAATAAAAAGAGCGTAGAATCAGTTACCCCTTTTTGGCAGCTGTTCTAATAGAAGGTAAAAAATTTCTGTCCTTGGCAAGCCCCTTTCCTAGCACTCAGAAACAGGACCCAACCTTAAAGTAGCCCATTAAAAAATAAAAAAAGACCCATTTTCAGTAACCAGCAAAGTTCCTTCATCAAGCTGTTGCTTCAACAACAGCCAGCATTAAGGCAAGGAAGGCAATGGCATGAAGAGAAGTAAAAATTGTCTGCAGGAAGCCAGCCCATTGTCTGAAGGGGTGCTCCCCTCTTCCCTCCCCACAGCTTGTTTCTCCTTACAGTGTACCGTATGGCTTAGCAAATCTGCAAATGCTGAGACAAGTGTGCTGGGAAGCAAAGAAATGTTTCCTTATAGCCATGCCAGGCTGTCACTCCTCTGCCTCTCCCACTGTTAGGAGCTGCTAGACTCTCTCAGCCATCTGGTGCAGGATTTGAAATTTCCTGCTGCTAACCCTGGCCAGTCCTGGCATTGCTGTGCACTTGGCGTATGGAGATGAGACAGGTTTTGAAGTGTTTCTACAAAGCTGGAAAAGCGGTGGAAAGGCTGGAGGAAAATGAGTGGGAAGGTGTGAGCTGGAAACAAGACATGCTGGTGATGGAGGCTTCAGCATATATTTTCCTTTTGTGGAAAATATATGGAAGAAATATTAAAGGAATGATTATTTTGCCCTTAGATTTTAATGGTCATGGGACACAACCACAGGAGAATAAATTGTTTATTACATGGTCCTCTTTATTCCCTGCTGGGGAATGGAAATGAAGACAGATTTCTAGAGAAGCATAAGGACTTCAAGCCCTTTGGATGAGGAAGGGTCTGAGAAGCCATCTGCCTCAGTTTCCTCTGCCAACTCCTCACTGTGGGATGCCACTCACGTGTGACATTTGAGAAGCTAAAGAAATCCTTGTGAGGTGTATTTAGACCAGCGTGCCAGCAACCGGGATCAGGACCAAGCTATGCCTGCTTGATCTGCATGGACAAGAGAGGAAGCCATTGCTGCTCTTGTGGCTCTCCCCGCTGGAATCTGCTCTGACCCCAAGTTACTCTGGTTTGCTAATGCAAAGAGCTGTAAGGCAGGTGTTAGACTGCTTTGTTTATGCACTTTTTTCATCCCACTAGCATTCAGAAACCTATCACACCGAATGCATGATTAATTTGGCCATGTTAGAAGATGTAGCTCTTCTCATATACTCAATGCTAGCAGTGCTAGCAAAAGCAGAGAACATCCCTTTCCCTGACAGATAGGGGACACCCACAGCTGTCCCAAATCAGGCTCTGTGATCCCAAACTGCTTATTCATCATTGTGCACCTGTCCCTTGTAGTCACTGGGATGAGTTTCGAGCCTGTCCTAGAAAGCCCAGCAGATTCCCACAAATTCATTACAGTATTTTTAAAGTATTAAAGAAGTGCCACAGCTTCAATAGGTGTTTTACCTGGGTAAGAGTCTCACAAGGATGTAGCCTCTGGTTGGGTGGAGTGGGTGTTTTAGGCTCTCCTTAGCCAACATGAATACCCAAAATAGATACTGCCTTGAGTGAAATATGGACTGGGTTTTCCTCTGAACATTTTTATACAGCAGATAGTTTCCATGCAAAGTGACTTGACTTTTCCCCATTAAGAATGATAGGATGTCAAACAGTTATTTAGTTATCAGTGTCTGAATTTTGAAAATACATTAGCTCCAGATAAAAGGAGAAATATCTTAGAGTTTATAGAAAAACCTTCAGTTCTCCAGTTTTAAACAACTGTCTCAAATATGTACTCTAATACTTGCAGTGTTTATGGTGGGTGTAACAGTACTAGTGTAAGACTTCAAAGAAAAATATTCCATCTTTCCACAGGCCAGCATGGAACTGCTTGAAAATAATGAGCTGTAGGTATTATTTTCTATTTTCCAGTGAATAGTTGCTGAAATTATTTACAGTCTTCCCACAGTTCCAATTATTTTCTTGTGTGCCCTTATGGGCTCTGAGCGCAAGGCATTTTACTCCTGTATCTCCACACGGAGAAGAGAATTTACTGGCACAAGCTGGCACAGCCAAATTGACTTTAGCTACCTGCTGTGATTTTAAGTCACAATAACTGCTGATGCTTCTCACACTACATGCACCACCCAACTGTGTGCCCTGAAATTCAACTAAAGGGTACCCATTAATTTGAATACTGTTTCAGTGAGGCTCTAACAAACATAATACCTTGGTCTTGTTCAGGGCAACATTGCACGGACTTCAACGCGCATTCACTTTCTGAACAAGGAACAGATAGATAACATCTGCCCCATTAAAGGTGCAGCTACACTGCAGCGGGGAAGGTGAGTGGTGGTGGTGATGAAGATGATAGTGATGGTGATGGCCATGGCGGTGGTGCACTCCCTGGATGTCAGTCAATGTCCTTATCTCACTACTTAGAGTGTCTTCCATTTTGCAGGCTAAATGCTGAACACAGCAGTCTACACTGCCATGTTCTTCAGATTGCCCTTAAGCCTACAGGCTTCTTAGAAGAAGAAGAGCTTCAGAGGAGCTGTCAGTGCTCCTGCCATCAGCTGGCAGTCATCAATGGAACACTATAACCATGGACACAACAAGGAGCAGCTTGGACCATAAACAAGCTGTCTAGATACCAACGTGTTATTCTCAAAGAAAATATTTTTCTTTGGATGTGTGCACAGCCTGCTGCTCTTTTGATCTTCAGAGCACCAAAAGCATGACATTTTCACCTAAACATCCACCTGAACCCATCCTGAGAAACAGAAGGCCTTGTGGCCCAAGCAGGGCCTGTTTCCTTTTCCCCCTACAACACACAATGGCCACAAGAGCTACAAAGCTACAAAGCTTATGCCATTTTTTCCCACAAATCAGTGACTACAGTGTGATGAAAAGAACACACGCTTCTGACTGATCAAACCAAGACTGTCATTTTCACCTGTTAAAAGAAGTCTGTCTACTAACAGTCTAACAGAGTTGAGCAGACAGACTTGACTATATTTAAATTAATTAGTACTTTATTTATAATTAAATTCAGGGAAAATGGAACCGTATACAACAAGAACTATATACATGAACGAAAAAGTGTTTATATCACCTAACCCCCAAAATCCACCTGAGTCTGTGCTGAGAAATAGAAGTACTCATATATAAATGGGATAATATTCTTTGTGAGTGTGTTCTGTCCTGCAAGTTGGGCAAATGCTGGCAGTCTCAAGGACAACAGAGAGAAGCACTGACCACAGAAGACATGACCACAACAGAGTTGACAAAATCAGTTGTTCACTTTGCACAATCTGGAAGTAAAGAAATCACAACATGTATTGGGAGGAAAGAATTTGAGTTTGCTGCTCTATTGGCACCAGGCCAATAGAACTTGGAGTATCTGGAATCAGTCTGTTACTGTTAGAATAATGAGGGACCCACAGATCTGCCAGTGCCATCTTGGCAAAGGTTTCTTCCTCTACCTTCACCACCAAGAAGTAACTTTAGAGCTTCAAAGCAAGGACTATGCTCCAAGCCAGCTGCACTTAGCATCCCAAATTATCTGAGTTGCACAGCTTCCTCTGTGTTCCATTTCCTGTCCCACAAAGCAGAAAGAATGACAACCTGTGAATCCTCACCTCTGAGCTGTCATCCACTCCAGCTGGAGAACTACCGGGAACTGCTGGCCATGCACTAGAGAGAACAGAACCAGAAGAACATGCAGGTATTCATTTTATTGTGCACTGAGGGTTACCGATGAACAAAATCTCAGAAACTGAAACATTCCTTATTCTGATTTAGCAACATCTCAACCCAGCAACACAATACGTCCAAGAACTTTCATGTTCTGCAAGCATTTTAGCATATCTCAAGCCACAGTGTCAGATGCATTCAATAATGACTCCATGAACAGAGAAGAAATGTTTTTGCTAGAAGGTTCTGTCCCAAAGAGATGTGGAGGAGGAGTCACAGAAGGCAGCAGAGGGAAAGCCTGCACATTTGGACAGTCTGCTTGGTTCATCCCCTCTTTGCCATCCTCCCTTAAGGGAATGCAGCTCTTGTTTAAGTCACAGCTGCTGCTTGAGAGCTCAGTGGAATATTTTTAACCTTTAGGTACGCAGGCACCAGGAGCGACCCAACTCCTTCTTGTCCATGGTGTTCCTCTACAGCACCAGGTCTTTTGCTATCCTTTCCAGGCTGATTATCTCAGGGTGTCCCTACCTGCCCAAGCTCTTCTCCCCCCTCCCCTCCGTGCTGCACACCTGCAGTTGTTCCAAGTCTTTGCTGCCTCCATCAAGTGTTCCCTTCAGCCCTTTGCTTGGTTACTCCTGCCAAAGCATGCAAGGGCTTCAAGATCACCTAAACTTTTGACCAGCGCTGAGGCTCCGTGTTTGTCATTTACTTCTTCTTCTCCTGCAACAGCAGCCCCACTGTATTTGTTTAGAGAGGCAGAGAAAAGCCTAAAGCAAAACTGTAAAAGCTGCCTCAGGGATTCCCAGTGCCTGTTAAAGTGGGTGGAACCAGGCAAAGCTATCTCCCAGACATTTCAAAAACCTGCTCAAGTGCCCAATCTGTCACGATTTCATGCACTTACACTGTCAAGAAGAGCATTAGGAGAGAAAATTGAAATGAGTTTCTAACCTGAGAATATTTTTAGTTTCCAATCTAAGCGTTTAGGCATTCGGAATTGCAACTGAATGGAATGGGCTGCAGTTTTCCTCCTCCCTGTACTGATTTGATTTCTTGCTCCTTAAATCTTCCTCACAATTTTTAATGGAAACTGCACATTTTCCATGTTTTTAAGCAGTTTTCTTCATTCATGAAAACGGGAATCTTTTGATGCTTTCTAAGATTAGTCAAAATTTTTATATATAGCATGTTAATAAAATTTGGTTATGAAATTGTGAATTTTGGTGGCAAGAAGACCTTTGCAAAAGATTTTTTTGTTAAAATTGCTTCAATTACATACAGAGATGGTTAGTATTTCAATGTTCAAACAATGATGAAAAGAGAAAAGAAAATAATATGCCTTCTTTGACATACTTGCTGTAGGAAATTATTTCCTCAAACAGATTCCTAGGCTGTAGCTGCATGATCCTTTATTCTGTAGCTCTTCAAATAGCAACCAGCTAAATGCACTTAAACTGGATTGAGAGTTTAAATGCGGTTCTGGCATTTTAAAATCTCATTTACAAATGATAGTTCTTTCAAAATTAGACTTAGTTCATTCCAGCCAAACTTGTTCAAAATAAAAGTCTCATAGCCAGACAAAACTGTTTAACCAAATGAATTTTTGCCTTAACTGGACTCCTCTAGGCACCCACACGAGCCCCTGTACAGAAGCAGCAACTAAAGGTTGCTTTTAAAATTATCCTTGGAAAATCTTGAAAGGGAGTCAATACATAAAAATGTGTTTTGCCTTTTCTGCTGTTCCATCCAGTTTCACATTGCTTTTATAATTCACTTAGCTGTTGCTATAAAAATAACAACTACAATCGTATGTTGTCCTTTACCACCTTCAATCTGATTTCATGCCTGGTGTTTAAGGCCAGAGGATCCAAAACCATGAGTGGAATTAATCAAAGTGCAAACTTCATATCAAAACAGATTCAGGTCTACACATCAGAGCAGATTTTCGCCCACGTATCCAGCACAGATGTGCTGAATTAATAGATAAGCCAGAAGCTACACACTGAAAATCCAAAATTTCTTTCTGCATAACACTCTAAACTGGAAGAATAAAGAGAACCTGTCTCTTCCAAAGGAGCATCCGCTTCGTAGAGCTTGGCTTGAAACAGAACACAAATGAGTGTTCTAGGAAAAGAGTAGGGAGAGAGTAATTTCAGTAGAAAAGAAAATAAGACACCCTTTCCATGACATGAAAATTAATTTTATTACTTCATACAGTTAATGTATAGGGAGTAGCCAACCTATCATAGCAGGTAAGCATAAATAAAGAAATACTTTTCCCTCTCAGTTTCATCTGTGGATCTCTACACACAGTCTTTTTCATTAGGCTACATTTCTTGCTTATATTCTTCCATCTTAAAAGTCATTTGCCAGTTTGGCCAGCAAATTGATAAAAATCAGCTATACACTCAGCACCTTCAGAAGCCACCTGCTTCGCCAAAGATATGTGCACTACAAAACAGAGGGTTGTGACTGTTCTAGCATTGTGCCTCTAATGCTGAAAGAAACACAATATTTATATATTATTAGGAGCTAAATAATCATCCAAGAGTATAGAAAAACCTTCAGATCTTGCAGAATTGCATGCTTTGAGATGAACTTATAAAAAATCCTGCATAATTTACAGAGATGAAAGTGAAATAGTAATTTCAATTCATTTTTGCATTGTGAGAACTTGGCTACACTAAATTATTTAAATATATATTTTTATTGACTTTGGAAGGGACAGGGTTTAATTTGTTGATATTTTCTATTTCTTAAAATGAAACCCCCAACTGACAGTGCTGGGATGAAAACTCCTGGGACTGAGGGTAAGTGGTAAAAGGAGACCACTTATTTGCCCCAGTGAATCTCAGTCCCAGCTTCCATTCCCAAGTATGGTGGCAGCTTGGACCTTGACCTAGAAATCCTTATTCATGCCCAGTTTGGATTAGCTGTTATAATTTTCTTCCAAAAGCTATCAATATATCTAGAGGTAGGTGCCTTTGCTTGCTGTATTTTTTCTGGAACAATAGTTATTTATTTATTTATTTATTTATTTATTTATTTAGATTGCAAAAAGAAGATCAATAAGTATTTGAACTTCAAAAAAACCTCCAAATCTGACAGTTCCTGTAGAGAACTTCCATTTCCTCACAGTCCGTGGAGATGGTGCTTTTACAGATGGGGTTTGGGTCAGCCTGTTCTCACTCTTCATCTCACTCTGCGTCTTCTCCCGTGTGTGTGAAAGCTCATGAGTTGACAGACAGCTCAATACCTATAAATGGCCATTTGTTATTTATGGTGATTAGGAAGTGTCCGTGTTTTCAGGCCTATTACGTGTGCAGTGATGTAAGGCTTCTATTTTAAAGATAATATTTATTTATCATACCAGAAGGGGCTAATGTCTAGAAAGGTTATATTGCTAAAGTAAACATGGAGCACTACTGAACAAAGTATAGCCTAAATGGCCTGTTTGCATTCAGTATTGAATTTTTAATCTCATTTCCCCATTTTGTTACAAACAGTAAGGGGAAAAACCAATACAGAATCCATAGGAAAAAATCCAGGGCACTGTACACTGCATGTGAGAAAAAAAACCCCATGATATCCTTCTGCTTTGTTATTGACAACAGTTTGTTCCCTGCCAATAACAGTAAGAGCAGCAGGACTTGCTTTAAGTTCTGATTTTCCTATTTGTATCTAAGCAAGTTTATTAGGGGTGAAAAAACAGGTGGAAAGTGGGACAGGAAGGAAAGAAGGCCTTTATGGTGTGTAGGTTGCACACTATAGAATAAATATTTAACACCCTGGTACCCCATAAATCCTGTGTTCCCAGGCAGCTCTGCTCTCTTGGGATGCAGCCAACAGATAAGGGAACATACTCCACCTTCAAGTCCCTTCTTATTACAGTTCTGAAGGTCAGGGTGAGTGAGAATTAGAGCCAAGAAAAAGGTAGAGAGAAAGAAGATCCAGATCATTAGCTGATCTGGAAAGGCGCAGGAAGTCAGACAATTTCTGAGTCCTCTGTGGACTCAGTGCAAGCTAAGACAAAGTTGTATTTTCTTAGAAGATATATGACAAGAGAGCTACAAGTCATGCTGACCGTGCCACTTCAGGTTTCTAAAGACTTTTCAGATGATCCTAGAGGGAGCCTAGGCTGTGTGCACAGCTATAGAAACAGCTCCATCTTCCACTTTGACACTGGTTTTATTCCTAAATCTTCTTGTGTTTTGGACAGCTGCTGCCACAGCAGTCTTAAAAGAAAAAAGGAAGTCTCATGTTGTATTATTGATTTTAGAATCAAGGGAAAGTCAGAATTCTGATACGATTTCTGTGATGGCACAAGGAAAATAAAAATGGCAGTTTGCCACAGAAAGCTCAGGAAAGTGAAGGTAGGGTGAAATCCTGAAAGGAAGACTTGTCAAAACCTCTCTGAACAAAGCAAACTTACCTGATTTCATGCACTCAGTTGACACGACCCTCTTAGCCTCAGTTTTCCAATGAGAGTCCAACAGCCAAATCCACAAACATTTTTATAAACAGTGAAAGCAACACAAAGTAAAGAAGAACAAGGCAAATCAGAACTGACTTCTATTGATTTTGTGATAAAGGCTCCATGGAGACCAGCTGTTAATTACCTTTCCAGAGGAGACATTTATTCAGATCGTAGCCAGGGTTGGGGTTTTTTCGCCCCTTTCCTCTCAGGTACAACAGACTGTACTGCTAGGATTAGCATACGGTTTAAACTATAAATGTGCATTGGGACACAGTTATAATTATTCATCCATTTTATTGTGGTACTGCTAAAGACCAGGCAAGAATGAGACAATACACAAAACAGACACTCCCCATCACAGCTGATTTGCTAGTGAGTAACATTTTTGGCAGTTTAGCATCACTTTCTTTCTAGTCAAATTTATGCCAAAGCAGCACGTACCTGTCCATCTTGTTTTCCTTTCCACTGCTGTTTCTATATATGTTAGTGACTTATCCCTGCCAGGTAAATGGCATGAATGACTTAACCCTGACAGGTACAGAGCTCTCCTGATGCCTCCGGGGTGGGGGCAGGGGGGAGACACAGTGCTGTGTGTCTCTGCTTAGCTCCTCTCTGAATAAAACCACCGAGTCCCAGCTGTACGATGGCTCTGAGCTGTGCACGGTGGAAGACAAGCAAGTAGGGGCAAATGAGGCTTGAAAACCATCTGTTCACTCACCAGAGCCTGACATGGGCTGATGCAGTGTTTGCTGGCCTGCCTGGGTGATGTGAGCTGTTCCTTATGGCAATAACAGGTGCAAAGCTTTCTGGCAGTAGTGTTGTTTTTAAACCCCTGAGTCCCTTTAATAACCCGAAGAGGCGGCAGGCTGAGCTCTCCAAAGCCATAGGACCAACTTCATACATGCAACCCGGGCAATTACGGGTGCAAAACAAATCCTGCAAGAGAAGTCACACTGTTCCTCACTTCTCAGAATTGCTGGGGATAGTGTACAGAGAGCAGGAGCATACACAACAGCAGGATGACATGGTTAGACTTTGCAAACACATATGCTTTTCCTCGAAAATCTCTCTGCTGCTACTAGGGCTGATGCAGTTTTGCTGGAAGTCCTGATGCAGAGATCATGGAATTGCAGAACTTCCAGGGACATGTTCCACTAGACTAGGCTAGACTCAAAGCCACATCCGGCCAACCCGGCCTTGAACACTTCCGTTGATGGGGCATCCACAACTTCTCTGGCAATCTGTGCCAGTGCCTCACCACCCTCATAGTAATGAATTTCTTCCTAACATCTAATCGAAACCTCTCCTCTTTTAATTTAAGAGTGTTCTGCCTTGTTTTAACACTATCTGCCCCCTCTTTTTAAGACCCCTTTAAGTACTGAAAGATCTTCTGGTTTTTTTACCACCTTGAGAAAAAAAGGTCAAAGAGAAAGGACTTTGGCGGCTGCAGCGCACAAGAAGATCAGCATTTAAATTATTCATTTTATACAAAATCTTCCTGTACATGATTGAAAACAGGTGTTGCCTGGAATGACAGCTCGTAGCTGCTTTCTGATTACTAACGCACCATCATTATGTGGTGTAAGGAAAAGAGCTATAGCAGATGGGGCTCTCTACAACCAGACAGCAACAGACCATACAGGAAAATGCATGACTCTGTTTTAGCTTACAAGCTGTAAGCACAAATGGTGATATGATTTTGACTCAGAGGGAGGTCTATGTGCAGTAAAACTTGGGAGTCTTCAACCACTCAAAGATGACAGACTTTGGTTAGTCACTCTTCTCCTGCCTATCATGAATTTCCTTTTTTCTTTGTGCTTGTATAGCAGCACATCTAGTGCAAAATAAGCAAACAGTGTAAACTAGAAACAATCAGCATGATGATCTTGGTTCACACTTCAGCTCACACATCAAGAGTCTCTGTATCTTAACAAGCTGCCATTCTCAAGGAAGCCAACTCAATCACGAATTAACAACCTCTGCTTGGTTTTGATTCCAGATCTATTGTGCCTTGAAAAATATTACATCTAAAAATACTCTGCGTTAAGGTCCCCCATGTGCTTCAAGCAGGGTGTTTTAGAAATGATCTATAACACTTTGCACGTTAAAGAACAGCAGTGGCCTTGGTGAAGAACACTTTGCTCATTTGTATTTATATATGTTCCCAGGCCAGCAAAGTGGCCAAGGTGACTTTGGGAGGAAAAGGCTGCTTGAGTACAACTAGTGCAATTGGGGCCCACAACTTTCTGTGCATGTCAAAAGTCGTTTGCATATTCATTATCTTTTGATGAGTGCTGTGTGGTCAAGGGAAATGTACTTTCCCCTTCGGTACATATCTCAATTTGATCAGCCTTCTGTAAATCTCCTGTGCTCTGTATCAGTGTGGGTATAATTTAGTCCATTTGCTGTATGGAAAGATCCTTCGCCCAGATTACTGTGGTTTTAACTGTAAACAAAATATTTGCAAAGGCAGAGAGCCTGGCAGGGGAGTTTGCTGGGGGCAAATATATAATAGCTAACTGTTTAATTAGGACCAGTCCCTAGAACATTTCTAGGAGATAAAAGAAGTTGCATGCTCACTGGGGTTGAGCAGCAGATGTGCCAGCCAGGGTTACTAATAAAGCCAAGAAATTTTTGGCATCGGGCTCCATCCTCAGCTCAGAGGTTATAAAAAACCCACAGCTCTTCTGTCCTCACAAGAAGGGTGAGAGTTGAAGCAATTCACGATGCACCCCTAAATATGACACAGACACTACAGAAGAAAGAGAAGGGACTCAACAGGTGAGCTAACCAGTGCAAGGGAATTTGGCATTGGAGAGGTCAGATTACTGAAACCTAGATGTCTCGGTCTGACTGCTTTGCTCCAGCAACTCAAGGAGCAACCTGGCTTGTAGCTCTGTGGTAACCATTCTGTGTCTCTCTCTCAGGTCTACTCTTACAGGACAGCAATGCCACTCAGTGGCTTCATGAAATCTGTTTTCTCACGAGAAAATTGCCTGTATTAGAGAGCAAGGTGTTTGATTGAATAGCAGCTCTTTGCTGAATTCTGAGCACAGCTGCAGAGTAAGAATGAGACACCACCCAGAATTTTTGTCTTCATCTTTTCCAGATGTTACACAAGGCATAACCTCCAGTGGGATGTTAAGTCCCTGCCCTATCCCTACCTGAGAGCCCAGAGCTGACAGCACAAAGCCCATGTGCCTGGGAGGCTGATGGGGAAGGCAAGACTGGGCACAAAAGCCTACCTTGCCTTAAGACAGAGCTCCGTTCTAACAGTGGACTTAGAACAAATAACCACAATTCAGCAGGAAAAGCCATTCTCTGGAAAGCAGAGGAGGCTGTATGGCTCTCACTGTCTGCCAAGCATGTTCATTCCCAGATTTGTCAAGGTGCTGTGCCATCTAGAGGAATTTGAAAGGCATTTTCCCATGACTCTCCAAAGAGCTGCTGGCTACCCCGGTGCTGGCTGCTAAAGCTGCACAGGGTTACCATTGAAGAAGCCAAGCAGTGAGACCTGGTCCTGGGCCAAAACCACTCCTGGCAGCCCCTGTGTCTAGTGTTCCTGCCCACAGCACCAAAGCACAGCACCGAGGGGATTTGTGTGAGTTATAATAAATGCCTTTAAAATGTGCTGCCTTAAGTGTTTGAATGTGTTTTCTTTACAGGTTCAATTTACATTCAAGTGTGATTTACAGAAACAATGGCACATCTCTACCCAAATACCAGGCTACCGCTGACAGAGACACCTGTTAGTAGATGAAACAAGGGCTTCATCCCTTCTTTTTTTGCTTTGTCATGTGCAACACCACAAAGGAAACTTCTGTAATATCCAGCTATCAGTGACTACACGCAGAGAAGGACTTCATGGCTTTTGGTGTGAGGTAAATACGGAGCACACTAATGCTAATTAACATGAAACAAAAGTTGCGGCCTGCAAATAGAGGCACAGGGTATACAGTTGGCGAATGTTGCTATTGAATGAAAATAGTTATTTAATCTTTAAAGTGTTAAGTTGATGAAAAATATTGCCTTCATTCCTTTCCTGCTCAACAGCACCTTGAGTTTTACTCACCCCTTGAACTGGCCAGCTCAGCCTTACGTCCTCAGCTCTGTCCTGCTCCTTGTGCCTGTCCTGGTTCACATTTGTCTCCTCCAACTGGGAGCCCTCCAAAGCTGATGAGCTGCCTGTGGCTTTTCTTTGCATTATCAGAGTATCCCTGTGCTCTCAGCCCTGCACAATTCCTTTAGGCATCCTAATTCCTTATGTGATTCTGACCATCAGAGACGTGAGCCATAAATTAGTAGAAAAAAAGTCTGTCTAATTAGCTGTAAGAAAAATAAAGGAATTTTCCAGGTTCTCACAAGTTCAAAATCATCAGATGAAAATTATACAGCCCACTTCCTTTTTGACTTGTATTCAGTTTTGATGCCCTCTGATCTTGATTTGTCCCCACCAACCTGTGGGGCAGTGCTGTATGGTTCCAGAAAAAGAGTTGCGTTTTCTGGCAGGAGGTGACTGTTACCAAGTGACTGTCAGAGTAGGATGTTTGTTGTCAGAACCATCATCTCACACTGTTTGTAATCTAGCTACAAAAAACCCAAACCCAAACAAAAAAAAAGAGTGGAAACAAAGAAGCGTATTGCTACATGAAGTAATCCATTAGCATCATATTCTGTGCTTTTAATTAGCATGTGTTTGGGAGGCCCCTTTGTAAACTTTACTCTGCTTTCTAAGCTTTACTTTGCTTTCTCAGCAAATCTAGAGAGTTCTTCCATGTCTCACTTTAAAAAATAAGATGATTTTTCAGATCCAGACTGAATGTAGTTTCTCCTGGTTATCCAGTGGGTGAGGCCAGGGTCTCACAGCCTTGTACTTGAGGTGCCGACATCCCCACTGAGCCCATGTGCTCCAGGTGCTGGGCCAAGATCTGTTTCTGACTGTCATTAACTTGCTTAGTAGCTCTTAGAAGTCAGTTACTTCCTTCTGTCTTTTTATCCATGTCCTGAGCACATAGGGCATACAGCATGCAGGGGAAAAATGAGCTTTCACTGCATTTTCTTTCCTTCTGGGTTTTCTGCAATGTGCTCAGATCAAATGATTTGTTTTGCCCCTTATCCCTTGTCCTCACAACCTGCCTGGCTTCCCACCTCAGCCTCCCCAGGAGAACTGAAATAATTATTTCAGGGAATAAGTGAAACACTGCTTAAACAGCAAGGGTTTCACGTTTTAGTCTAATCCTGTAGTATCTGAGACCTGTAGAAAACAGCAGAGCATATTTTAAATTATAAAGGATTAGATTAAGGAACTAGTCCAAACACTATAATTTCAGAACCTAAAGGGTAGGTGGTTTATACACATTCAGCTGAATTCAGACCTGAAAAAGATTATATAGCTCCTCTGGATGTAGCTATTCCTGCCTGTCCCAAGCCAAACCCGGTTGTGCTTATTCACTAGAATAGACTAGAAAAGCAGGTTCAGTCAGTGCCTGGTAAGAAATGGCACCACTGACTTGAAAGTCAAATCAGTAGACAAAGATAATACACATATACATTTTGATTCATGACATATTTATCAAAATTACCCTGTGTTCCGTGAAAGAAGATTACGTGGAATGGAGGGACTGTATGTTGCAAAACAAGAAATTAAAATGTGGCTGAGTAACTGGGTAAATGTGTAGTATTATAAAGAAAGTAATAATAATAATGATGATGATAATAATAATAATAATCTAAAATAGAACAGTCAGAGACAACATGTGTCAATGGTCCCTGTCGGAGATAGTCTATGGAAGTTATTGCAGTGGGACCACAAGGTAGGAAGGATTTCTGGGCTGATTGGTGAATGTAAAAAGGTTAAGGGATATAAAAGAGTTCATGCTTTGAGTCACACAGAAACTGTATGGTTTGAATCATCAGACAGACCTAATTGCAGGACACAGAGATGCTGCCCTACTTAGAGCACAGCTTTGAAAGCTGATCAAAGTCCGGACAAGAATTACTACATTTTTAGGTAGGAAAACCAGGAAAATTCTTACCAAGTGTTATTAAACGAGGCCCTTTAACACCTTGTAGAAGTATACATTTATCCAAACTGCTCTCTGAAAGGTCTTGCAAGCAAGCAATGAACACTGTGTTTTGTAGAGAATTGCACAACACAGATGGAGATGAGGGCTGCAGAATGCTGAGTGTTGTACAAACATGCAAGGCATCATTGACTTTTAGGGCTTTCAGGCTGAGCAGGCAGTGGAGATCACAGGACAGGCAAGCAGCGGTGGAAAAGGCATTATTCGACCCAATGAAAAGGTTTGCCACTCAAGCCAGGAAGCATGACCAAGCTTCCCAAATCGCCATCTATGACCCTACCCCCTAGTCAAACCTCCTTTGGATGATATGAAAGTGTCTTTACTGCTTTGTGACTTGCCTTATAGAAGAAAATCACAGGAAGGAATTCTCACAGCAACAACACGAAGATTAAAGAACAAGACCATCCCTTGAGAGAAATCTGGGCAACTGCACAATGTAAATTGCATGTTCTGGCCTGAAACATCTGTTTTGATGCATTGATTTCTCCAGAGGATTTTCAGATTGTTATCTCTCTGTTTCAGTTGTCTGAGGGTCCTGGTGGACACCAAGCTGTCCATGACCCAGCAGTGCCCTGGCGTCCAAGAAGGCTGATGGTGTCCTGGAGTGCATCATCCCCCTCAACCCCATTGACAGCGGGTTAATGGGGATGATCCTGCCACTCTGCTCAGCCCTGGTGAGTTTCAGCTGGAGTGCTGTGTCCAGTTCTGGGCTCCTCATGATAAGAGAAACATGGAGCTCCTGGAGTCCATGTGGAAGGCAACACAGATGATTAAGGGACCGGAGCATCTTTCTTATGAGGATAGAGAGGGGATCTTGTCAATGAGTACCTGAAGGGAAGGTGCCAAGAGGACGAAGCCAGGCTCTGCTCGGTGATGCCAAGCAGTAGGACAAGAGGCAACGGGCAGAAAATGGAACACAGGATGTTCCACTTGGACGTGAGGAAGAACTTCTTCACTGTGAGGGTGACTGAGCACTGGAACAAGTTGCCCAGAGAGGTTGCAAATTTTCTTTTGCTGGAGATATTCAAAAGCTGTCTGGACAAGGTCCTGAGTAAAACGCTCTTAGGGACCCTGCTTGAGCAGGAAGGTTGGACTAGATGATCCCCAGTGGTCCTGTACAACCTTATCCATTCTGTGATTCTAATTAAATATCTGAAAGCTGAAATCCTTCAGGAAGGCTTGGAATCTTCAAAAGGAGATGTGATTTCCCCTTATTCCAGAGAGCAGAGAAGAAAAACTTTGGCTTCCTTAGTAACACAAAGCAAGCAGCCTGTGCTCTTAATCAGGCCTATAAATGAGCTTGTGGTGGATCCGTGCTTTTTAGAAAATGTCCTCCAAGCCTGACATCATGTGGTGCTGGATCACAGCCTGCCCTCAAAGCTAATCAGCATGTGTGTTAATGTGAAACAACTGAACAGCACCACTCTTGCTAGTGGCACTTTCCTCCTAACACTGCAGGTGTCACTGTAAAATAGAAAATCTGCTTGTAACAGACTGTTCNACTGTATGGTTTGAATCATCAGACAGACCTAATTGCAGGACACAGAGATGCTGCCCTACTTAGAGCACAGCTTTGAAAGCTGATCAAAGTCCGGACAAGAATTACTACATTTTTAGGTAGGAAAACCAGGAAAATTCTTACCAAGTGTTATTAAACCAGGCCCTTTAACACCTTGTAGAAGTATACATTTATCCAAACTGCTCTCTGAAAGGTCTTGCAAGCAAGCAATGAACACTGTGTTTTGTAGAGAATTGCACAACACAGATGGAGATGAGGGCTGCAGAATGCTGAGTGTTGTACAAACATGCAAGGCATCATTGACTTTTAGGGCTTTCAGGCTGAGCAGGCAGTGGAGATCACAGGACAGGCAAGCAGCGGTGGAAAAGGCATTATTCGACCCAATGAAAAGGTTTGCCACTCAAGCCAGGAAGCATGACCAAGCTTCCCAAATCGCCATCTATGACCCTACCCCCTAGTCAAATCTCCTTTGGATGATATGAAAGTGTCTTTACTGCTTTGTGACTTGCCTTATAGAAGAAAATCACAGGAAGGAATTCTCACAGCAACAACACGAAGATTAAAGAACAAGACCATCCCTTGAGAGAAATCTGGGCAACTGCACAATGTAAATTGCATGTTCTGGCCTGAAACATCTGTTTTGATGCATTGATTTCTCCAGAGGATTTTCAGATTGTTATCTCTCTGTTTCAGTTGTCTGAGGGTCCTGGTGGACACCAAGCTGTCCATGACCCAGCAGTGCCCTGGCGTCCAAGAAGGCTGATGGTGTCCTGGAGTGCATCATCCCCCTCAACCCCATTGACAGCGGGTTAATGGGGATGATCCTGCCACTCTGCTCAGCCCTGGTGAGTTTCAGCTGGAGTGCTGTGTCCAGTTCTGGGCTCCTCATGATAAGAGAAACATGGAGCTCCTGGAGTCCATGTGGAAGGCAACACAGATGATTAAGGGACCGGAGCATCTTTCTTATGAGGATAGAGAGGGGATCTTGTCAATGAGTACCTGAAGGGAAGGTGCCAAGAGGACGAAGCCAGGCTCTGCTCAGTGATGCCAAGCAGTAGGACAAGAGGCAACGGGCAGAAAATGGAACACAGGATGTTCCACTTGGACGTGAGGAAGAACTTCTTCACTGTGAGGGTGACTGAGCACTGGAACAAGTTGCCCAGAGAGGTTGCAAATTTTCTTTTGCTGGAGATATTCAAAAGCTGTCTGGACAAGGTCCTGAGTAAAACGCTCTTAGGGACCCTGCTTGAGCAGGAAGGTTGGACTAGATGATCCCCAGTGGTCCTGTACAACCTTATCCATTCTGTGATTCTAATTAAATATCTGAAAGCTGAAATCATTCAGGAANACGGGCAGAAAATGGAACACAGGATGTTCCACTTGGACGTGAGGAAGAACTTCTTCACTGTGAGGGTGACTGAGCACTGGAACAAGTTGCCCAGAGAGGTTGCAAATTTTCTTTTGCTGGAGATATTCAAAAGCTGTCTGGACAAGGTCCTGAGTAAAACGCTCTTAGGGACCCTGCTTGAGCAGGAAGGTTGGACTAGATGATCCCCAGTGGTCCTGTACAACCTTATCCATTCTGTGATTCTAATTAAATATCTGAAAGCTGAAATCCTTCAGGAAGGCTTGGAATCTTCAAAAGGAGATGTGATTTCCCCTTATTCCAGAGAGCAGAGAAGAAAAACTTTGGCTTCCTTAGTAACACAAAGCAAGCAGCCTGTGCTCTTAATCAGGCCTATAAATGAGCTTGTGGTGGATCCGTGCTTTTTAGAAAATGTCCTCCAAGCCTGACATCATGTGGTGCTGGATCACAGCCTGCCCTCAAAGCTAATTAGCATGTGTGTTAATGTGAAACAACTGAACAGCACCACTCTTGCTAGTGGCACTTTCCTCCTAACACTGCAGGTGTCACTGTAAAATAGAAAATCTGCTTGTAACAGACTGTTCTGGTGACTTTGCAGGGAAATGTATGCAGCTAGAGTTAATGGGAAAATATTTGTCCTCTGATGCTATCCTCTATTCTAACACTGTTGCTTGAACTGCATTTTGTGGTTATCACAGTTCTCATATGAAGAACGAAATATTGATGTTATAAAGGCAGATTTCCCCCTCTCCTATGATATTGCCATTTGTGAGACAGAGGCAAAGCATCCTTGGTCTGCAAAGCCAAAGTGATGCTATGTACAAATGTAGCAGAGCAGTGAAAGTTCAGCAACATGTAAAAAATAAATTTGTTTCTTTGGCATATAATTGTCCATGGAATTTTGTCTTTCAGTGATGCCAGAGTAATTTTTTACAGAAAGAAGTTCAAATGCTTGAATTAGGGTGGGTATATCCAGCCCACCAAGTGATTAGGATGATATAATGAAGAAATCCACAGCAGGCTCCTGTCTGTTACATGTGAGCAGTATTCTAACTTTGCTGTAGCACAGTTCCATAAGACATAGACATTGTCTCCTATCACAAAGGTTCATTGTGAGGATAAATGTATTAAAGAATGTGGATCACTTAGATGTTTTAGGTGTGAAGGTCAGATCAGATGCCAAATGAGATTCACCTCTCACTTAGAAAAACTAGTTTTTGCCTGTTGTTTTTTTTTACTCTTTTCACTGTCTGAAGAAAAACCATGGCGTGAAAGCAAAAAAAAGTCAGCCTGATGCATTCCCTTATTGCAAGCAAAACTATCCAATTTATCCACAATTATAAAGATGTTTATAAAGGAAAAAACAAAACACAAAATCATGTGGGTTTTCAGGTTTTTTTGCATTAATTACAAGCATTTATGCCTTTGAAATATCCCTAAGGATATATTTTAGCAATATAAATTTTGATACATCTAAAAAAGTTTTTGAAGCCTCTTTTAAGAATGATGCAAGAATTTCCAGAAAATGTGACCTTATCAAATGACATAAAAGACTGTTTTAATTGTGCAGATGTATTAGAGACCTAAACTAGTATGCTAGCATTTATATATGTATTCATATATTTGGGTATATTAGGACGTATCAGCTCAGATGTCCTGGAAGGAGTAAGATCCTAACTGTCTAGGAAAGTGACATCAGCATCCATTTAAACGCCTATGTTTAGGAAAACCAGTGGGATATTTGCCAGAATATCAATATCTCCGTACTTTCTGTTTCTCAGGTTGGGTAATGGTTATTCACAGCCCAGTCTTAACTTCTGCAACCTGAACTCTCCAGTAAAATCTCAACCACTGGAGTTCTGCCACTGAACCACACAGCACTCAGTACAACAAAGATACCCAGACACTATGTTGGGGGAGTAATTTCCCTTGACAGCTGTGTGTGAGGGTAACAGCAGGGTGCGTGCAGGATCTGGAAAGAACAAGGCTGTGAACCTGCAGGAAAAGCAACGAAGTGCAGCCAAATTGTATTGTGCCAATATTTCAGTGAGCTGTCTATGGGGGATAAAAGTTCTCACCTCTCCTGGTATTTTCCGTTGATTCTGTTTCTATAACCAGGAACATGGAAGACAGTTGTTGCTGTTTTTCCACACTTCAAAGAAAATGTTTGCTTTAGGCAGATTTTTACCTTTGGCTAGTCCTGGCTAGTATTTTAAGAAGTTCTGAGAAAATGAAAAAGATACATCCTGATTTCATTATAATTCCTATGCAGGGATTCCTTCCACTACTAGTGTGGATACAGCATGCCACTTCAAATACTGTAGACATCTCATATAACCATCTGTTCCCTTTACTCCTGCACTGGACATATGGATAGATTGTTTTAATTTGTTTTATTCTGATGGTGTGCTCTTCCTAGATACTACAGTAGAAAATTTTTGGTGACTTCCATTTACATTTAACTTATCATTTGCACTTACTTATCATTTGCACTTACTTATCGTAAGTAGCATATTCTTATAAGCCTGTAGAATGACAATGCTTTTAGAGATTGCCTTTAAGTTCAGTGCTATTATTATTATTATTATTATTATTATTATTATTATTATTATCATCTTACATGATTATTATTCTTATTTAGGTGGACACATGAAGACCAGATGGATATGTGTTAAAACAATTTTTTTGATTGTCTTTTTTTTACTTACAGCCTTAGAAGTCAGTTATAAATTGTATGTGTTAGCATGCTGAAGAAATGAATGTAAAACTAAATGCTAAATATGTGTTTGTATACTATGCAATTCTCTTCAGGTCACAAACTTCAGAATTAATTATTTTTGCTGTATATTTCATCCTTCCAGTGTCCTGAAATGACAGCCTTGGTTGGTAGCCAGGGTTTTGGAGCAAGAAAATGAATTCCAGGAGTATAAGGTAAGTAGCTCTTTTGTACTCCTGAATTACTTTTGATCCCTACAGTTCAACAAGAATTTATACACCGTGCAATGCGTTGCCAGAAAATTTCTATAGTCAGAGAGTTTATTATCTATTCCCATCTCAGCCCCTGTGAAAAATCCATGAAATGAACACTTAAAATCCCAAAATTGTGCGTGACAGCCATTCTTATGTGCCCATATTAGAATTATTTATTATTAAGATCAGGTGGGTTTGAAAGCAAGAGAAAGGGAAAAGAAGAAAGAGAATAGGGTGGGGTTTTTAAGTGCTCATGCTTCTCTTTCTGGTAGTCCCAATGGGTACTCACCCATTTGGAAAACCCGTGGCTATTAAAAATGTCAGTACATTGCAGCTCCTATTTCACCTGAGACAGCTGAGACTTTGGTACTGTGCTCTGCCATGAACACCTGCAGTGCTGCAGAAAGAGGTGCAAAACTCAGGAATGGTTTTCTTTGCCATTAGCTTTCAGAAAAAAACCACTTTCTGTTCTCTGGGAAAACACCTTGGACTGCTTTGTATACACAGAACAACCCTCTGCATCTTAATGTGTTGTAGGATCATCTGATTAAAATCCGATTCCTTTCACTGCTCTTGAGTGGATGCCACAACCCTGAATTTTCAACTTTCCTTTGATGGACTGGGTACTTTGTTATCCTTTGGACAACAAAATGCTGATAACTCTACCCTTGATCCTGGAAAACACTTAAACACATGCTTAAACTTACCTGCATGTGTGCTTTGATGCACAGCAGCCAGTGCTCAGCAGTTTTCACGTCCATTAGCTAGGGGGAATTGTTTTGAAATATTCTGTGAGAACTGCAAAAACCAAAATTCTTTCAAGCAGACCAACGCAGAGGAAAATATTTCTGTTGGTTTTTCACTTTTTTTTTCCCTTGGGCAGGAAGGAAATGGAGTGGAAAGATAGTAAAAGACATGATGCAGGAACAACATTCCTATTCCTTACTGGCACAGCAAACTTAGGACACACATCTGGATAATAAAGTAGCCTGCACTGTGATCTTCTCCTTCTCACTATATTCAGGCTCATCCCATAGCTATATGAGAAGCAGGGAACTTTAGGAATAGCATAAAAGGAGAATTCACACACACAATTTATTTTTTCCATCTTATCTAAGTCAAAAAATTGGTACCCTTTACAACAGGATTGGATAGTTGTTTTAGATGTGCTCAGAAATGTGACTCCTTCCTCTGATTCTAGACAAGAAAATATACAAACAAACCTGATATACACATTTACACAATGTACAGGGAAACCTGCAAGAATAAATATTATGGAAGAAAATGATAAAATCGATTATAGAGAAATATTACTCAGATATTATTTAGGAATGCACTAATTTACTGCCTTAGAAAATTTATTTGAATAAGAGACATATTTTTTTCTGTCTACTGTGTGGAGAAATATATAATTTTGTCCGGTTTCATTACAGGACGTAATTACTATCACACTCATATATATGGGCATGTACTAACAGAATTTCATATTAATCTTTGCCTCTCTTTTCTCCCAGGGTAAAATTATTGACTGTGCGATTTTCCTTTGATTTTTTTTTTTTTTTTTTTAATGAAGTAGAGGTTGCCTTACTCATTTCATTAGAAAAGTACATGTATTTATTCTTCTTGCTTGGTAACCCTGTTTTAAAACCAACAAATTTAAGATATTTTTTTCACATCCTTCTAAGGTAGGTAGAGATGGGTACTAATTTGAAGACCTCAATATCACACACAGTGGCAGACAACTTTTAGTATTAAGGGCTGTAGTTTCTCAAAATCAATTATAATAATGTGTCTATTATCCAAATAGGAATTTAAAATGCATTTATAATACATTAATAATATTAAATGAAAAACTATATCTACAAAAGCATTTAGAAACTGTAGTACTGCCTAAAAGCCCAGTGTGAGTTGAAAAGCCAGCACTTCATCCTGCTGCTCGTTGACCACATGCCTTCGAGAGGTTTGTTAGGTTTCTGCAGATCGGGGCTTTCGCCAGTGAAATCCCAGCGCAATTAAGATTCTGAAGTGCAGAGTGGTGAGGTGCCCTTAATCCACATCTAGATGTTTCATTTCCACCTGCCTAGGCTTTGGTGTCAAAACTGGCACATATTCAAAAGGTTTATGTGAAGGCAGCATGATGGTCCTACTACAACACCTCAGCCTTTCAGCTACTGACTTAATAGTCTGGGATGCCAGAGGCTCAACTACATTTTGTTCCCCTTCTTGAGGTAGTTTCAGTCTGCATATTTCCCTATCTCACCCTGCAGCAGAATTGCCTTAATTCCTCTTGCTGTTGCATTTTGTATATGGTAATTGCACAGTCATCAGACAGAGAGACTCACCACATTCATTACTTCCTCAGGCATTAGGCAGGACATGGGAATTACGTGGTGACAGCAAGTCGCAGTGCCAGGAATGAATCATGTTTCTTAGCAACTCTGCATCAACAAGGAATCCAATTGCAGAACATGTCCTTCTCAACCCATCAGCAGCCAATTGCCTACAGAGTCATTCTTGCTTTCCCCAGCCAATTTAAAAAAAAATAAATCAGTGCTATACATCATCTTCAGAAGTTGCCAAAAATCTTGGAGGCTTAGCACCTGAAGAACTATATTAGACACAACTATTTGCATTTTCAATAATTCCCCTTTGAAAGTCTTGAGTTTTCATCTTGTACTGAACTGGCACAGCTTCACTTAGTTTTCTCACTATTACAAGTTGTTGTTATCAAAAAAACCCCAACTTTTAATATATTAAAAATATTGGTTAGTGCACCTCCATATGAAAAGCAGCAAGAAAGAGAAATCATTTCTCCTTTAAGTGAATGCTGCCTCTGAACTTGAGAATTTGATAATTTTAGCTATAATTAATCTAGTGCAGAGATAGAAGGGCTAAATCATAGTGCTTCTTCATGCTTTCTTTCCACCAAATGAAAGAGAATAGCTATCGACCTTTCACCAGCAGCAAAAATAAATTTGTATGTTCAGCCCACTGTTTATATGGAGGAGAGAATAGAAGTGCTCTATAAAACATGCTCACCAGCAAGCCCATCCATTCTAAGACTGTTACCAACTTCTGCCTTTGAATGTTAAGCTTATCCAAAGGCCCTGCAGTGATAGGATTCCTTCACTAACTTTGGTAAGGTTTGGAGCTGGATCTAATGATTACACTAGTAAAATAATAGCCAGCTTCTGGGATGTGGAGTCCTAGTCTGTTCATGGGAGTGGGTGAAAGAGCAAAGATGCAAGCTGTCAAATGGATGATCAAACCCCTCCAGGGCACTAGAGGAAATCTGAGCTGTGGGAGCCAGAGACATGCACCAGAAAAAATGCATGTAGGAAGGGCACCCATGCAAGCAGGTGTACCCCTGCAATCTCTTTCAACAGAAAGGACAGCCTAAAGGAGGGACTTGGGGTGTAGAGGACATCTCACGGCCTTGTTATATCAATCCTTGATTTATGAGAGGAGCCAGGACCTGATAACTTAGTTATAGGGAATAATCTAATTCATGGTTTGTTTTTTAATTCTGCATTTTTATGCTAGATATGGCTAATTCACTAAGCATTCTCTACTAGTTTACTAGGAGTTTCACTTTGACTTATGGAGGGGTTTTGATTTCTTTATTTACCTTTGCTTTCCCTGACAGGAGGAGGGGACTAAATGTTGCTGTCATCATACTGCTGCAAAACTAAGGAAGAAAATAGTTTGTCTTGTGAATACATCCACCAAAAGACTGAGTACTGCACAAATGAATAGCCTAACTGATTTTCTGTACTTACAAAGAGTAGAGCTCAGTTACGCAAGAGGATGATTAGCATTTAAGGTGTAAGTTAGACATAAGCTTTTAGGAGGAAAAATCCCTCTTCCCTTCTCCCCACGAAATAAAAAAGTCAGGGGATATGGATCAAATTTTTCAAAAGATGATGTTGATTTCTGGTAGAGTTGAAAAATAGGAGTTTACAGCAATTTATCTATTTCTACATTAACTTAAATGATGAATGCTCTTTGGCAAGATCTATGAAGACAGGGCAGGTAGGGCTCATAGAAAAACTCTCACAGCATCTTCCCTTGCTTTGATCTCTAATGAGAGAACTGCTACAAGGTTCGTGACTCCTTACAGAAGAGTTCATGTCAAAACCTATGTAAAATTTATAGTGCAGAGCCCTGAAGGCCCTTTAAAATGAAGAAAAATCCATGAGATGTAAGGGAAAGGGAATGTGATGCCTTAGGTTTACAATTTGTACTTTCTTTCCAGTTCTTATGGTTTTGCTAAAATTAGAACCATTGGCCACTTTGTACAATTCTCAAGTCACTGGAGCATTACACTGGGGGAGTGTATACACAAGGGATATGCTCTATGTTATTAAAAATATATAGTCTCTCTCTATTATACATACTATCTCTAGATGTATCTCTAAAATGAAAATATATATGGAAAAGATATATTCCAAAAAAAGGGAAAAAAAATGAAAATAAATAGGGAAAGAAATCTATTCATTGTAGGGAAACATGTTCACTTTCAATTTGGAAAGGTTGGCTGATAGTTCATGAGGAAATCTAGACACACGTCACTAAACATGATGTCACTGAAAACAACCTCTCTGAAGTACCTGCATAAAAAAAACCCCAAAATCTATATGACTCAAATAAGAGGCATCCCAAATACTCATCTAACCTAAGACTAAGTGTCTCAAAATGAGTTTTTCTGAGTCAGCAGGTTTGTTGCAGGTTTATATGCGATAACTGCAGCATTACTCCCTTGCTTTTAAAGGCTGTGCAGAGATCCTGCTTCTAAAACTGAATGCGATGCAACCCTTTCCATTTTCTCTATCAGAATTATTGGCTAAATCATGAAATGCTACTTCTCAAAGTTGTATCTGTGGAATCTCGTTGGAGGCTGTGCTTCATCTGAGCAAAAACGTGCTGGCAAGCTACATTAATATGTATGTGTGGTCAGCAGTAAAATAAATTTGGCAGGCAGTGAAAGAAATTCATACCAGTTCTGAGAAGCTGACAGAAAAAATATGACCCATTTCATAATGACTAAAAAGCATTTCCCCCCAAACACCTCTCCCTATAGATCACTGGGAAAAGCTGCGGCAAGCTGCAGTTCTGATTCACAGATAAAAGTGTGAGAACAGGTGCTGTAAAGACTGGTATTATCCTTCTGAAGCGTGAATTAGTATTCAATGCTCTCACTACATAGATCTCAAAATGTTTTAAAAAAAGCTAGAGAGTAATTTACTGTCATTCTCCAGAGGATTGATAATGGACCCAGGAATAGCTTAAATTCATTTATCTGGATTAATACTTACATGACAGTAGAGAGAGAAACATAATTTAAAATGTGAGGGTTTTTTTTCCACATGGCTAACTCCACATTTGTTGGTAATGATGGAGAGATAATAATGCCAGAACAGAATAAATAGAAATTCAACAAACTAAGAACCAATACTTACAGACATCAGCAAGAAAGACAGATTGGTGTAAAATATCCAACTATTCTGTCCACCGTCACAAGACATTTTAAGACAGATTTTCATTCCTACTTCTCATTGAGATGCATCTACAGACCGAGTGCCATCTTTTTTTATAAAGCAAAGTAATGTGTGCCTGGGTGCCGTCTCAGGATTTGTGTTCTGTCACTCCATTTCATAGCCTGAGTTCCTGAGCCAATGGCACTGACAATCCACACGTATCAGCCTCCTCCAGAGGCTTTGTTTACTGCCATTTGTCTGTTTTCCCACTCCTTTCTCCTTGCTCCCTGGAAAGCTACATGAGCTAAATCCTGCTCCCAGCCCTATTTCTGTAACTCTACAGTTGCCCACTGGAGAGACAATTTAAAATTCGTATGCACTTGTGGCAATCTGCTCGCCTTTGCTGGTCCAAGGTTGGTTATGAAAAATGCCGCAACCCCCCCACAATGAAAAAGTAACAAGCATCGAGTCCTCATTAGACTCTAGAGGTTTTCATGGGATTATTTCCTTGCAGATCAAAATCCACATGGCTTGATTGCCTTTAAATTTTTCTTTTTTTTCCCCTCACTGCTTATCTGGTGCTGTGAGTGCTGTGGACACACCAGGAGGCTCCTCTGAAGATGGAACGTTCAGATGAAGAGCAGTTTAAGAATATGGAGAACTTTTTCACTGGCACAGGACACTGCATTTGTCCAAACACATGACATTTTAATGACTGATTGACTGATTATGCCAGCAACTTTCAAGGTTATATTAGGCCTTGTTCAAGTGTTAGAGCAGTTTTCCCACTGCTGAATTTACACCTCTGCCACAACATCATTATCAGGATCCTCTGTAAAAGGCTAAAATGGGAGACACAGTTTTCAGCTTACCACAGGTCAGGCACTGAGGTCACCGTGTAAGGCAACAAACTGGGGCTTGAGGCACTTCATTTTCCAATCAGGAAATTCTCTGCCTTGGTAACAAACTTCCCTGGGACTTCAGCTGTATCATGCTGGTATCCTCCCAATGTCTTCCCCTGATCTGGGATGTTGAGTTAAACCTGGAGAGAAAAAGCCATCCAAAGTCCATCATCTCTGCCACATCTCGCACTGAATCTGGATTTAATGCAGAATCTAAATAGCATGCACAATCTTTCCAGCTTACTGGCATCATGTTACAGCAATATTTTGAGCATGGTAAGGATCTTCTGAGTTTTGTGTGCATGTAATTTATTTCCTGCTTCCTGACTCCCAGAACGAGGCAGTTTAATTATATTACTTTAACACGTAATGTAGCTTTTAAAGCCTCGGCACTGAGGTGTGAGGTGTGAGCTCACAGCTTCTGTGAGTGAACAAAATCAGTCATGGGTCATGCAAGTTCCTCTCCCAGGTGGCACCACATCAGCCACAGCCTGGAATTACGTGGAGAGCCTGGACACTCACGACAGTTTGCCAGACACAGAGGCTTGGCCAGACGGCTCTGAGATGGAGCAGAAGTCAGGGTCGCAGTATTGCTTCGGATGCATTTAAATTAAATTGTCTATTGGCTTCCTGAAAAAGGCCTGTTTTCTCCTTGGATTACTCAAGCACAAAGAAATATTCTCTGTAGGGACCTAAAGGGGTGAAAATCTGTAAGCTAGGATTTCATTAGGAGAAATTGCTGCCTCAAGAGTGTGTCCTCGACACTGTCTCAAGAAAGTAATTTAAGGGCTGTAGAAAGCTCTCTCTGTGTATCTGCTTATTTGGGCTACTACCAGCCCAGTGTTCTGCACTGGTAATTCTGTGGTGGATGCAACATATCACACTGTCAATTAATAGCAATTGATTAACTTTGCACAGTGTATAACAGCAGCATGTGCAGGAATGTAGACTTTTCAAATGTAAGTTTTCAGGAGAAAGACACCCTGTCTTATGTCCATCACTGGGCATGTGTCAAATTTTCAGGAAATTGCTGTTATGGTTCCCAGTTTACGTAACTTTATGTAATTATTATCAAAATGAGACTCAGTATTATGTATACATTTTACCTCAACACTGAAGAATGCACAATAGCTATAAACTGTGTGCATGTTTGGTTTTTTTTCTGGATTCTGACATAAAAACTTTAAAAAAATAGATGAAATTGTAAAAAATACCCCATCTACTGCCCTGATAAAAACCCAAACAAACAAAAAACCACAAACAAAACCCCAAACAAAAAAACACATCTGGAAACAGCTTCAGCTGTAGTAACTGGTAATTTGTAACTTTTCAGCCATTTTGGCTTTGAGGTTCTCAGGGGCCTCAGTCCTGCCAGCGCCATTTTAATATGGGCCTCCATTACATCTGGCTCACTCCTGTTGGGTACCACTGGTCTTCTAGCAAGTTTGTAACCCCAAGAATGAAGTCAGGAAAAATGAACATCATTGAAATCAGCACAGTTTTAAGCTGTTTGTAAACAGCATTGCTAAAGGGTGACAAAACTGTCGTTAAAATCCATCTCTTTTGTTTCCCACTGCAGTTATAAGAAATAACGAAGGGAATCCAGGTACGTGGACACAGCTTGCTCCTCTGCCTCAGCTGCTGAGCATCACTGAGCCATTTCAAAGCTCTGACATGCCTTTACCATTTCAATGAATGCTCCTATTAGCAGCCAAGATCATAGAAATGGAAGAGATTTTACTACTGAAATCTCTGCAGTAGAAGTGACATCAAAGCCATCAAACTGTCTGTCAGGATCACTCCTTTCGGGGTATGTTTCTCATTATTAAAGGCATTTCAGAAGAAACAATCTCCCTCTTTCCTGACCACCTCCAGTAGACCATAGCATCCCTGAAATTCCTTGAGAGAATTAAGCCAAGGCATTATTCCTCATAGCAGCTACTCCTGGACTATACTTTATCCACGCTGCTGGGACAAGCTTCTGTGGTAATGCAGACTCATCCTTCCTTTGCTCAGGTCAGAAAATTCCTGCTACGCTGGACAGGTCCGTAAACACCACCCAAAGAATTTCTGTCAGTTCACAACCTCATGCTTAACTAGAAACCTCAGAAACGCTGACATGCCAAGAGAAGTCATGTCTTAAAGCCATGGCATGAGCCTTTCCTCAGTCCTGTTTTTAAACATCTCCATCATCCAGATATACTTGTCAACAGAGCAAATGGTGGTCTTTACACAGGAATTAAATTCCAGTATGGACTCCCATCCTACGCATTAGCAATGGTTGTCTTTAAGAAACTGAAAGTCACTTTGAACACAGAAGTCTGCTAACATTCATGCAGCTGCCTCAAAAGATGGAAAATAATCTAAAATTTTTCCAGATAAGTGAAGACAATCAGATTTATTAAAAGGACATGCAGTACAATGTTAATGGTCACTCTGATAATCCCTGCCATATTCAGTGCTTTAGCAGTATGAGATGCTCTTGGCTTTTCCCTATTTACGAAGATCTCACTTTACTTCACAAATAATACATATTTATTTCTTTATTTTCCCACCTGGTAGCATGATTTTCAGTACCCCATGCTACTAAATATAACATTCTTTGGTAGCATTAAATTCTCTTCCTGGAGCAGATTTCCAGCAGAACATCAAATATAAACTAACAGTGCAGGAAAGCCTCTCCTGGCAGGCAAAAGAACATTGCAGCAGCTTGTCCGTGTGATCCTCCCTGTTTCTGTAGCTGAGGATATTCATCATCTTGACAGCCACACTTGAGAGAAGATCTATAGTTTCTCTCTCAGTCACATGTCTCTGGAGCATGTAGAATCATAGAATGGTTTGGGTTGGAGGGCATTTTTTAAGGTCATCTAATCCAACCCTCCTGTCAGATCAGGTTGCTCAGAGACTTATCCAGCCTGACCTTGAATGTTTCTGGGGATGGGGCATTTACCACTTCTCTAGGTAACCTGTTCCAGTGTTTCACCACCCTCATTGTAAAACCTTTCTTCCTTGTATCTTAGTCTGAATCTACCCTCTGTAGTTTAAAACCATTGCTATTTAAACCCAAACTTGTCCTACAGCAACAGGCCCTATTAAAAGGTCTGTGTATATGACAGCACACAGTTTTCTTCTGTTTTCTAGGATATTACTGATGTATGGAATTGAGGTGCACCTTTAGCCTGATGGCTGCTCCATTTAAAAAACCATCTCACATCAACTTTTTTTCAGGGTATTTCTACAGATGAAGATTTCATAGAAAGAAAGGAAGGGCCCATATTTCGATATTTGCGCAGTGAGTATACTAAAATACAGAACTGGAGCTGAAACTTTCAGATAATCCCAGAGGGAGGACTTAAGTCATGTTTTCATTAGAAACCCAGAAAAGAATTCATGGACATGCTCAACTGATACAAAAATCCGTTCAGGCGAGGCTGGCTGTGCTGTGATCGGGATCTTAATTTCCCTTGAAAATGTGTTTTTCTTGAAACTGAACTTTGTGAAATTATACTAATTTGGCAAAACACTGCCTGAGAGGGAAAGAAATTTTACAATAATGCAACATGCCACTTTTCATAAGAACTTAGTTTTAGGTGTTTTATTTAGCAATTTCCTACAGTACAGAGGAATACAGACTGTTTAAATTGATTTGGTTTCAAGGTCATTTTTCTGTTTAGTATGAAACTTAATTTGGAAGTCTGAAAAAACCACAGACAGTAAGACTTTCCATTCTCCACCTCACTTCTCCTCAGACGATTTGTGTTATGTTTTTCTAGGCTACTTGCTTTCCTTACATTGATTGGTGAAAATGAGAATTTATAGAAATTGCCCATGTCATAGTTGATAGAAATCATCGTGTATGAGGTGCTTAAAAGCCTTTGAAAAATCTGACTCCAAGTCTCTATGGTATAATGTAGAGATATGCGTAGATAAGATTAATGAACACAAGTTGGGCAGAGAGAAAAACATAATTAGGCTGTTTCTGATGTTTATCAGAGAGGAAGGAGCCATGAATGAGAAGCAGGCATTTAATCAGGGTGGAGAGACGTGCTCATAGCTGTAGCTCACCGCGAGCAGGCTTCTCCTCGCTCCTTTAGGAAGCTGTTTGTCGGGAGCCAGGGCGGAGCAGCGGGAAGCCACAGGGACAGGAGGCACATACGGAGCACGCCTCAGCTCCCCGGGTGCTGTGCCAACACATGGCACTTCCACAGCGGGGCTGTCACAGGGCAAGAAATGGAAACAAAAGGTTTAATGTATCTGATAGTCCCGTGAATGCTCTCCTCTCCCATGGAGCTTGGAAAGAGGATATGGGAGCTGAAGCACAGCCATGAACTGTCATCCTTTTTAACTTGCTGGTGGAATCACTGGGAATCAGCAGAAGTGGAATGTTGGATGCACTGATTTCCCCTCTTGGCAACACACTGTGCCACCCAGAGTTTGGATTGTGATTTTTAGGGATTTTTTTTTCGAAACCATGTAGGAAGAGGGGAAAAAACATAAAAGTTTTCTTCCACTCTGAAAACATCCATCCATATTGTCAGCCTAGAGCAGTCCATAAGACAGAAGGGAATGGCAGATTCAAGGTCTTGAAAGGACTCAGTACAGAGCAGAAAAGTGGACTGCAGACTAAATCAACTGCAAAGATGGTTCCAAGTAAGTATCTGACCCAGTATACAGAAGCCAAGTTTGATAGGTTTTTTAGTATGACAGTGACTGAGCTGTCAGCTGAGTATGGCAGTTTTTCCCAAAGGGGTTGTGGAGTCTCCATCATTGGAGATTCTCAAAAGCCATCTGGATGTGATCCCAGACAGCCTACTTAGCAGGAGGGATTGCATCAGATGACCTCCAGGTGTCCCTTCTAGCCTCAGCCACTCTGTGATTTGTTGTTCAACAAGATTATTACTGTTATTGTTGTGTCCACTTGCTGTTTCTCTGTAGATAGCACAGCAGAAGCTCCTTCTTCCAGCCTCTGGGCTGTCTGCTCACATCTGAAGCTGCTCCTAAGGCACAGAGAACCTCTGGTTCGGTAAGGTTGTCAAGAAACCGTGACCTCAGAGGCAGCTTATGGCTAATATCATAATACTGCATTTGATGTAACAGTCTCTTCTCTCAGGGGGAAGAAGATAGTATTTTTGCTGTATTTTCACTGAGTATCTATACAGGGTGGCCCAGAGATGGAAGCTGGGTTTGGCTGCTTATTCCCATCAGCCTAAGCTAGAATAGCCTGAGGTGGCTCACACAGATATTATGAAGTTGTTATTCACCCTTTAGTGTAAGGCATCTGCTTTAACTACAAAATAATTAGAAGCAGTAAATTCAAGTAATTTTATGTCCTTTAGTTCCAGTTCTAGGTTTATACTACCTTAACAACAGCTGTAATCATTTCTGCCTTCTTGGTCACGCTCAATTTGATACATGGATGGAAAAAAGTCTGAGCACTTCGAATGCACTTTGATGCCACACAACCACCGTGCATGGGAGCACAAGTCATCCTGGTGGTGCCAAATGTAGGTGTATGTTGACACACAGCATTCGGGCAGTTTTAGTGCTGCTAAGAGATGCCTCATCTTAGCAAGTGAGCAGAGCATGCACCGAGCATCACTCTGGCAGTGTTTCATAATCAAGATTCCGCTGAGATGTGAGGAAGTGCTGAGTAGTTTAGGCCATCTCACGCTGATACCTGGAGTTGGACATCGAGGTTGAAAACCAGCCCATTGCCCCAGGTCCTTTCCCTTTCCCCATTTTCGCTGACTGCGAACTGCCATCTAAATGTTTAACTCTTCATCCCCTCAGATGTATCTAGAACAGCTTCAGGAACTGCCACAGCAAATGCAGCCTGAAACACACAGGCAATAAACATCTGGAAAACATGAACATGCATCCCTGATTTCTACTGCACAACTCTAGATTCACAACACTCTTCCCCCCTCACAGACACCTGCAAGGCTGAGCCTCTTCTGGACAGGGTAGGGGCAAGTGTTTCTTTTCCTGATACAGGCAACTAAGTTAGACCAGTAGTGAGGAGGGCAGCAGAAAGACGGATATATTGCACTGTCCCAGCTTTCTGCGGTGTTAGGTGCTGAGAGAGGGATGGCAAAAGATGTCACTGTTCAGCTAATGCATTTTCAAAAGGCTGTACCAAATACTTACACTTTTTGTCCTTCCCAGGTACAGCTTGCTTCTTTGAAGACAGCATGGCTCAATTCAGCCTTGGTGTAATTACAGCGGCTTCAGCTGCAACCTCCTTATAACCAGACTAAAATTGTTCTTTTGTTCCACATTTTCTTTTTCCTAACCAGCCATAGCTCCATTGTCCTGGCTTTTAACACCTGTAGCAAACCAGCAATTGCTGCATGAAGTGCTTTTGTTGTCCATTTGCAAGGGGTGACCTTCCTTTTCTCTCGGCACAAGTCTCCAGATGGAAATGTAATCTTTCACAGTTGAGTGGCTTTCAATACACAAGCAAAGGCAGAGTGAAAAAACATAGCACTGCTATTAAAGCTGCTTTCTATAAACAATTACTTGTCTTAATAGGGATTAATATAAGAAATAAGCATTGAAAGAAAGTGAAATCACAGCAAAGCCTGTCTTGCAGCTGTAATTTCTTTCTGCAAATAGAACTGTGAAGCTACTGACTAAGTCAGGCACTCTTCATCAAGTAGGTAATCAACAGAGTGAGTGCAGAAACAAGCTACACTGGTAGCCATGGGAAGAAAACCTGTTTGTTTATTTGTTGTTAATTATGAAGACTGCAAATACATGCTGACACACAGAAAGCATGTGCTACAAGGAGTTTGGCGGCTTTTCAGCAATAGAAAGTTTACGTAAGACTTCAAATAAAGGACAAACAACTAGTGTGTGCAGAACACTAGAACAAATAAGAATAAGCTAGGTAGTAACTTTTATTTGGTTAATTTTAATGCATAGTCAGTTCATTAGGAGCCACAACAATAGAGAACTAACTACTCAGAGATGCACTAGCATAATCAGCTAGATTAAATGCAACCTTTTGAACCACTAATAAGATTACATTTCAGTGAGCTAATCAACGCAATATTGTGATTACATGGCGTTAAAATAGATTTTTAGCATAGAAATCAGGCCAGTCATTTAGATGGCATTAACAGTCTGCCTTTCCTCATTTTTACATTTCTTAAAATTCAAGCTCAGTGGTAATAGCTTTACAGAATCCTTTCTTTGTTATGTTCTGTCTGTTTATTTGCTATTCACTGGAATAGTCTTGTTCAGCCAAGTGAAGCGATTAGCAGAAATCTGGTGATTTGTTGTAAAATGAGGAAAAGTGACAACATCTGGGGAGATGCTTGTCTCATTTTGCTAAGGGGCACCAGTGACACAAAGATGCTAATAACTGAGCAGCTCAAAGAAAGACTTCTTTAAATGCTCAGTGTGGACCCTGCAATGTGTCCAACTCAATGTTTTGGTGACAGTGCTGGCCTGCTCTGTTTCAGAGTCACCTCTGTCTCACCTGTCTCGAGACACAGGCTGTTTACCTTCCTCAGCTTCTCCATGGAGCTCAGGAAGTAGCTCTGAGCTTAAGAGATCAGCTGTTTAGCACGGCATTTGCTCTGGACTCAGCCAGCAAGTCCCACTGAGCTGTGTGGCTTCCCTGAAAAACACGCACGTGGCCAGTCGTGGCACTGCCACCAGAGATGCCACACATGCCACCTGCTACAGGAGCATCTCTGTATGCTGAGCACCTGGAATACACAAACATAGTTCATATCATGCAGTACCAAATGCTTAGCAATTGTTAGGTTATGTGATAACAGCTCATCTGAACAACCATAAAGGCCCACACACATCATCCCCAAACCTGCTCCTTTTTACCTCCCCAGCCAGGCTGTCTCCTGACTGCCTACCACCCTGTGTTCTTTGAGCAATTTTTTATCNTTTTTTTTTTTTTTTGTTAAATCTTGTCTCCCTCAGTCTAAATAGTGATTTTTTTTCTGGTGGTATGAAATTAAATACTGTGCTCTAAGTGTAAGCAGATGAAAACTGTTCTACATTCTCATCTATAAAAAAAGTCATGTATCTCATGGATCTTGCTTCAATCTGCCATATATCGCTGCTCAAAGTCTCCATTTTTCTGTCAGGTTTCAGAATTTTGTGCACTCTGAGGTCAGATGACACGATGCAATGTTTATGCAACTCGTTTTTTAATCTTTCTCTTTAAAAAAACCTATTCATTTGCTTTTTGATGGTCATGGTATTTATGGCACCTTTGTTTGGTGTTCATTTAAAATTAAAAATTTGATCTTTGACACCTTGAGCCAAAGCTCTGGGATGGACAATATCCTATTTACCTCTCTTTTAACCTGTAGAATCTTTTTTACCCAGTTCAATGATCAACTCTTTATTTCTATAGGCCAGAGAAGCCTCTGCTGCAATCTTCATTGAAAACTGATGCAAACTGCACTGAATTTAACCCCAGTCTCTTTACACCACTGTCCCCCTTTTTTTTCCCTCCATGAGACTGTTCCAATTTCCTTTGCATGGTTAATATCTGCCTAAGCAACAGCAATTTTTACTTTATCATTATTCTATAATCTCTTAATATCCTTTTTAATATCCCCTAGTGCAAGCTTTATTATCCTTTTTTACTAAAATAAATAGTAATCAGAATATTATTACTATTAAATTTTATAAAGATCATAAATTTATAAATTTTATAAACAGAATAAGCAGACAAATACACTTGAAATAAGAGGTAAATGCCATTTTTCAGGCAGATTAGTGTGAAATTCTTGCTGTCATCAGCCTGGTTTTCTCCAAATTACCAATCTCCTTCAACCAAGAATTCAGGTTAGGAATCCTCTCCCCATATACAAATGGTCAAGGATTTTGTAGTTGTTCCTCAGAGCAGAAAGGCTGGAATGGCTTTCTTTGCTCTGCTTGACATACATTTAAGTACGTTTTAAACAAAAGCAGTTACTGGGTTTTCTAATAAATCACAGAAGCTCAATATGCACTGGGAGCAAAATTCACACTTTTCTATCTATACCTAGTGAGCAGCTTCATGGTGGAATAAAACACTGTCTGCGAGAGGCATATTCAGATCATTTTGTTGCTCTCTTGTGAACTCTATGTAATAACTTCAGAGGAAAATAGCACATTTACAAAAAATAATGGTATTACATTGATGCTGTCTGCAGAGCTACAAAAGATCTGACAAAGGTTGAATAAGCCATTGAAATGCAATTTTTCTTTCATGTTATCAGTTCAAAATGCAAATTGCACTTGGTTAGTTTTACATTTGTGACATACCTTCTGCCTGGAAATGTAATTTGCTTAAGAGGTAGTTAACTTCTCTGTAAAAAACAGACATTTAAGTCTTTGAGTGAAATGTATCTATTTACATTATATATTTACTTCCAAATATGGACTTACTTTCTTATTTTGCACTTGTGCAAGCATTTTAGGTAGTTTCATCTCTGTTCAAAAATTATTTAAAGAGTCCTCTTATTTTTTTTCAATGTATTTTTTTCCCAGACATTTATTTTAAGGTTAGAAGGACCTCTATAACCTGTTGCTTAATCAAAACACATTCAAAAAGGAAAATACCTAGGTTATCCCACATTCTCTTCTGGTTTTCAAGCAATGACGAAACCCCCAGGTAACTCCTTCTTGTTGATCCAACTACAATGTATAGATGACAGGGCACAGCTTGAGTACAGGACCATATCAAGATTTTTTGGAAGCATGATATGCAGAAAATCAAGGAAGGTCTGAGTCTGTACCCCAGTCTGTCTGCTTTTAATTTGAGCCATACAGAGTTTTGCCACTTATCATTGTCAGACCTCACAGCCCAAATGCACGAGTTCATGCACTTAGACCAAATTACATCTTCAAAAAACTCAAAAGACCTGCTGTGGAGCAGTCTGGCCATAGTACAAATAGGGAGAGAGCAACAAGCACTGGTACTAAATCAGCTTGCTATTTTGTTTCCTGCTTCTGAATAATGGAAAGCAATCAAGAAAGCACTTCTGGTTTTCCATGGATGAAAAATGAATCAGGTATCATATCAAAAAAGACATCATCAGCTCCAGCAGGGTCTGCTATCACAAGCTTGTCATCAGCACATCTGGCTGGCAGGTGAGTACAGGAGTGCTGGTTAAGCACAGGACACAGTTTTCTACACAGAAACAGAGAGCAACTATTTCTAGTTGTATCTTTTTGTTTCACTGCAGTCTTCTAAGCAAGTATTTGGAAATCTGTTTTTCTCAAAACAGTGCAGAAGAAGCAGATCACTCCTTCAAAGATGAAAAGAAACAGTTCTGCAGAATTCTGCATCTACTAACTTTATGAAGAATGATCTACATATCAACAAATTTACCCTTCTCTTTTTTTTTTTAAACGGGTCACAAAGAAATCAGGTTAGAAGGTTTAGCCAAATTTGTCAGCTGCACATTGCCTCATACTACTCTGTCCAGACATTTTTGTTTCCTTTTCTCCTCTGTTCTTACTTCCTTTGAAACAACTCCTTCCACTCCTTTCTCACTGCATAGAAATTTTCTTTCTCAGTGTCTTCTCTGTATTTTTGCTTGAAGTTTTACATGCCTGCAAGCAGCCTATGAGCAAAAAAACGGAAAGAGCATAGCTTATCTAGCTAGCAAAATGAAAGCCAGAAAAAGGTAGGACTTTTCCTCAGGAAAATTGCAGAATGGTATCTACTGCAAACAGAGAACGCTGTTTAAACTACTGGACTGTACTGGCAGCAAATCAAACAGGCACCAACCAGTTATAAATTAATTTCATTTAGATATTTTGAGGGTTCAGTGCTGGATCTGAGCTTCCAGAATAGTCTTCCAACAGGAGCATGAGGATAACCCACCAGAGTGGTATTAAAATAGTGTTTATTATCACTATAGTAAAAGGTTTGTCCTGGAGAGTTGTAACATCAATGACTGGAGGTCCTCTCCAGATCTATTAGCTTACATTACCAGTTGCCCAGTTCCTCTTCCTGTGCTGACATTTCCTATGATTCTACATGAAAATTCATGCGTTCAAGCAGAAAAGACAAATAAAAGCCTCCACACTTGCATTTCTCTGTGTAGCCTTAGAGTAGCCACATGCATCAGCCACCTCAGTCACAAAGTGGAACTGGTGGTACCTCTTCAGTGTAGCAACACTTTGTTTTCCCTAGGTCTGCTTTCCAAAACATAAAATGCATGAATTACACTGAACTGCAACAGACAGTAACACAGGTTTTGTAATGCTGTTGTTGTTACCTCACAAATTCCTGTCTCTTTTTGTGAGGCTCAGAACATCTATGAGTCAGTTGCTTACAGAAGATAATTAGCTCTTGATTAACACTTACACCCAATTTTATATAATTTCACATTTTCTAGTTTTGCCAGCTTAGCCTGCTCTGGTTCTTTCTGTAATGAATGAACAGCTTTGTCTCACCCTGTGTCCCTCTCAAGGGAAGTGTTCTGATGCTCTTCTGCAGCCTGGTTCTCAGACACATCCTGTTGCACTGTTCTGGATAGCAGGGTCACTCTTGCTAGGGCTGTATTTCTCCACGTACACAGACAAACAAAAACACCTTTTCTAACATATTTTCAAAGAACTTCAAATTAACGCAAGAGCAGCCCAAAGCTGTCAAATGCTGTGAAGACACAGAAAGGGTTTGACTGAACATGTGTGAAGCAACTGGTGTTGTACTTAATGGTGACTAACCCAGCATATAAGAGGTATGAGTTCAGAGCTGTGCACATGCCTCATCTGATGATGTTTCTTTTTTGTTCCGTGTCCACCGGCCCAGCACTCTTCTGGCTTCTTAGATGTCACACATATATGTGAAGTAGAAAACCCTCGGAAAATACATGAAAATACACCTTCCCTCAGAAGAAAGAAAGAGGGAGTCCGTTTCTCTCTTCAGCATCAACTACTTCATCTGGCAGTAGTCAAATATGTGTTTCATCTTTCATTAAAGTTCTGTTACCTTTGGAAATCTGTAAAGCTCCCAAACAGGTTGTTTTGAAAACAACTGAAAGTCATATATTTTGGTTGATGACCAGAACGTGCTGGAAGAATCGAGTGTCAAATCAGGCTCTGAAACATAAACTTAGTTTGAATTTTTGCTTTTTACTGAGAACATATGTTTGGGGAGAAGCCCTGAGGCTAAATCACATCCTATCTTTAGATTTGCATACTTTTATATATTCAGACAATTGAACCATGAACTCTCAAGGTAACGGGAAAATCATCAATATTGGACTAGAATATTAAATATCAGTCTTGGTTAGTTGCCACCTGTGAGAAATGAAACTCACTATTAAAATTTTGAAAAGGTTTATTAACAAAAATAACAGTTGGGGAAAAACCTGAGAGACAAACGGACAGCACTGGATGCGTGCCTGTCTGGGCGAGGCACGAGGCTTGGGGGTTGGTACAGCTCCTTTTATGCCCTGGGTATGCCAATCAAGGATCTTGATACCTTGTATCTTATCTCCACCAACTAGAGGTCCGGAGGTGTTGGGCACTCCTCCCCTTTCCACGCCTCTTGGGCGGTTCTTGTTAACCCATCCTCTTCTTTCCACGCCTCTTGGGCGGTCCTTGTTGGCCCATCCTCTCTGGGCATGCTCGGTCTAGGGGTTGGGCGGCACCTTTCCTTGATTGATCCCTTGATTGGCATTTCCCCGGGAATGTTCTAGAAGCTGCCCTCAGCCCCGTCCGCCATCTTGCCCCCATTGTTTTAATAGGGATTTTTAATAATTAAACCTTATAACAATACAACTAGAAATTCTTAACAGGGAAAACATCATATAACAATCAACCTCATACAACTTGCAACTCTAATTAAGAAACTTACCAAAATACAACATACAACTTATACATAACCTCATAACTAATTAACCCAACATGTAATTAGTAATTTAACTCTCCCCCTTATCAACCTCTTCTTAACATACGAAAGCCAACTCTTATTAACCATCTATAACAGTACCTGAGGATACAGCTCAAGCTTAGTCTTATGAGGGTACGCTTACTTCTGCCTATTGTCTCACTGTCTTTGTGTGTGCTTTATTTTCCATTGGCCATGATGCCCATCAACTTTCACAGGAGTTACCACTGTTAAGGGGTGAGTGATGATAAGTTGTGTAACTCTGTCACTTCTGATCATACTTTACCCTTCATAACTGTAGCTAATGCATACTGATCTTGTCAGTCCTGTCCTTACTCACTGGCTCAAGGTAAACAGCCTTTTCCTTTCACACTTTTTGTCAAAGCCTTTCTGACTTTCTTCACACACAAAGTATTTTGCTGCCTTTCTTGAAAAAAGAAGACCTTTGCTGCAAAGTTAGAATGACCTTGATTTTTTTTTTCCTGCTAAGATTACACTCCTTGCAGGTATTGCTTCCCTTTGAATGGTTTGCTCTGACTTCTGAAGTGATTTTACAAGGTCTTCTTTATCTCTTCATCCCAGACTAATTCATAATAAATGCCTACAGCCTCTCTCAGACCTTTTCAGCGCTTGTAATACAGCGGCTTTCTCAGCTGCTGCTGCCATTGCAGTTTGCTCTATATCAGGAAGCTGTTTCACACCCTCCACACCCCTGGAAATCCTTCTGCAGTGATCTGCTATATATTGCTGACCGCCAGGTTAGACTGGCTCCCGTTAATGTCGGTCATTTTTTGCTCGGCTCATTGCTGATACTTATTACAAAATAACACAGATTAACTTCAGCAGAAACCTTTGATCTGGTCACAATGTCATACAGCAAAACCTTGCTAGCACTGTGTTTTTCCTTTCATACTGGTAATCTCTCAGATTGGACAGATGAGGTGGAGGGCATTCTTTAAAAGTGACACTTTTAAGAGCTGTCTGTAAACACGCACTTCTATAGTCTAAGCAAGATAAATTACCTGCTTATCTAAAGGAAGCTATAAGCTTTTATCCCGTCAGTACATCTGAAATAAACAGGTTTCTGGTGGATAGACATCAACCCATTCAGATTTACAGTACCTTTGTGTTAATGACACAGTTAATGTCACAGCTTTCTTGCAAATATTTCATGAAGTCCTTGACATCAGAGCAGACCAATACCTATGTGTCAGTTCCTTCTCTTCAATGAGGAAATATCCATGTAACCCCAGCCTAAACATTACAGCAAGAAAAACGAGATTTCATGGCCTTAAGAGCCAGCTGCAAAAAGCAAATCATGGTGTGTACAAACCTGCTGCCGCTTCAGTGGCACCGGCAGGCAAAGCCAAACCTCTCAAGGGTCCTATTTCTCTGTATGCTAAGCTGACCAAGACTTAAATACAACCAACAGTGATGGCGTGTCACCCAGTCTGATTGTTTTCTCCCCAAATCTACGCAAGATTACCTCCCAAAATAAGTATCCAGACAGAGAAAACATTCCAAATTTTAGATTCCCTAACAGCACTGACAGCCTCAGTTGTGTTTTCCAAAGGAGAGGGAATCAAGCCGGGCTGTGCAGTGACTCAAACATTTTCAGATGACTAGCCTTTGGCTGTACTTCAGCCAAAGAGGCTGTAGTACTTCAACCACAAGAGGATACTTGCAGCATACCAAAGCAAGCACAGCCACCAAAAGAGGCAGTCCTGCCCTTCTCCCCAGTTGTTTGTTTCCACACTCCCTCCTTGTGCTAGCACAAGCTTTTCTGTGAATATTTTGCAGTACTGAGCAGACTGAAAAATAAATTTTTTCATTGGTTTTGGCAAGGCTATTGTTCAGCTCCCAGAGTCTCACCTGTCACCCGACTACACAAACATTTGTGCTAGCCCAAAGACGAGGCAGGGTTGAGGCCACAGAAACTACAACCTTCCTAGCTGTAGTAATCTGCACAGGCTTTTTAAAGCCAGATAATCCACCAGCTGTCCTTGGTCAGCAATGCTGCTTCTCCAGGTGAGGGTTGCAGGCCCTGTTCCAAGCCCTGTGCCACACCATGACACAGCCATGCAACCAAGCCTTTGGTCTCTGCAAAAGAAAACTGCCATGAGTAAGTGATCTGCCAACAGCAAAACAGTGAGAGTAATGGGTCTGTGAACGGTTCAGATGACAGTTTCTCCACACATTAAAATGAGATTTTCTAAGATGCATGTATTTTCACAGAGTAGCCCTAATTGCTTTTTGTGCAGGCTGGTGTTTTTGTTCTTGAAACTTCACCCAGTAGGAGCACCTTTCAGGAGAGAACTGAAAAAAAAGGAAAAGAAAAGGAACTTTGTAGTCTCATTCCTGAACAGCTATTTCATTCTGGTTTTGCTGTATCTTTTCCATTCCCTGGTGCTCCAGCAGTAAGAGAGCAAAACCCAATTACATTTAAAGTAAAGCTGTGAAATGAAAACAACTGAGAAAGCAAAATAGAGAACAGCAAGTGGTCTAGGAGAGCACATCTGGCTCTGCCCAGGGAACACAAGTACCTTGCCACTTTGTTAGGCCCACGATGACTGGGCAATTGAGCAGCCAAAACTACCTGAAAATGACAGACTGTGGCTATTGTTAAGAGCAGAAAGTGCCTTTCTGCGTGTGATCACTTTATCTTCTCCTGGAGGAGGTGGGATGTCCATGTGCATGGATGCTTCAGTCACAGCTTGAGTGCCAGTAAAACCAAGGAATGGAAAGGACACTGGTTACAGGGGGACCCTAGCAGGTGGTTCAGACTGGATGATGCCTGCACTTTAGGGATCTGACTTGTATTCTGTCTTAATACAAATACAAGATGGTGCCAAATAGTATAATGTGTCTAACGAATTTAACTGCAGCTACTTGTAGCCTTAAAGCTGAAATAAGTGGAGGCAATGTTGTTTGGCTGAGTCTAGTCCTCAGCTGTTTAAATGAACTAACTTGCTGAATAAATGACATGCAGGAGCTTGTTTTGGGTTTTTGGGGGTTTTTTGGGGGGTTTTTTGTTATTTTACACTTTTTTTAAAATTTTTTTTCCTCAACTACTAAACCTCTGTAATGTTTGCAGACAGATCTTGAGAAAAATCCCCTAGTGCAAGACAAGCTATGATGTGCTGATGACCTTCACCCAGCTCCCTGGAGCCTCCCTGAGCCTGTATCTTCCATTCACTTAGCAGATTCACTCTTCATCATGGACAGGGTTCATCCCACTCACCTTTAGTCATGAAGGTATCTTAGAGAAGCCATTTTTCATGTCTTCTTCTGTATGGAGAAGAAAAACTAGTCTCCAATTAGTTATAAAAAATCAGAATTGTAGACAGAAACAGAAGACAGTGTAATTGCAAATACTTAAAGCTCTTTTAATTCAGCAGAGGCTGTTTTGTAGTTATTCATCTTTGAAATTTAATACTCCAATTGCTTTAAGACTTGCAAGTTATAGAATAAAAAATCGTTCTGGTTTTTGTTACTTTTATATACTGAGTTCATTAACTGCCATTAGAATAATGTGGGACTCACAGAATTAAGCAGTACATGTAGGAATTACAGTACCATGTAGATTTCTTGAAAAGCCATGGCTCTTTCCTCACTGCTCCCTCTATGATTATTTTTATTTATATAACCAGATTTTTGACCAATATGACTTGTTTGTGCCTCTAGGCAATGAACAGATACACCTCTCTTTCAAGCAATAATATTGCTTACAGATGATGGTTTCTTAGTTCATTTGAGTCCAGAATTAATCTCCTTCAAGAGTATTTTTTTTGTTTAACTCTTCACAATACAACTGTCTTCTGTTGTAGCCTCATGCTTACGTAACAAGTCCAAACGGGTTTCCTTTGTACTGATTTCCCAAAGGGTGTAAGAAACACTGACCATTATTCCAAGCTTGTTCCACAGCGGGCACTGAGCATTGTACTGGCAGGTGTTTACAGGACCTTCAGCCAGATTAAAAGAGAGAAGATTTGCTAATGTTGCACTTCCAGGAAATCCTTCCTGCTAAACATCTGTAGTCACGGCTAACTTTACCACATGTGAAGTTTTCTGAGGCTCAGACCAAATTTTTCAAATGATGATTTACTTCATATAATAAATATCAATATAAAACTAATATAAAAATAAAAACATTACTATATTTTAAAAACATATTGCTGCTTGTTAATAACACTTATCATGCTGATTTTCTAATTAGTGTAATTAATATGCTCAAATTGAAGTGCAATTAACACCAGGAGCTTTCATACTACTCTTTATCTAGATAAAACCATTAATCCATGTATAAAGATATTTTATACCTATAGTTGGGCTTCTAACAGGTAGTAAGTTTACCCCACAAAGAGTTTTTCCTTCATTCTCAAAGATTAGATACTTTTGGCAAAAATAACCAGTTCATTCAGCTACTGTATTTAAGGTCTTAGGTGTCTTTTCTATTTATCCACAGTCTCAGGAGTGTTTTCTGGTTCTAGTGATTCCTTCAGACATCCCAAAGTTTGTCTGATTTCTTTATTTCAACATGCTACGATACTGCACTGGTTTTTGTTTGTTTGTTTGTCTTCTTATTTCTGAACAAAGAAAAAAAAATCCTGAGTCTTTTTGGTAGTCAGAATGAGCCACCTACCCTTGTCAGACTGAGCATCTTGCAGTCAGATTGTCTCAATTCACCTGGGCTCTGTCTCTCTCCGTTGGTGTAGTGTGTCATCATCTGTGATGCATGAGCAGAATGACATCATTTTTCTTAATTTCACTTAATTTCTTATGTTATTTATGCCTTTTTATACAAAGGAAAAGATCATGTAGGTGAAAGTAAGGGATTTGTTCCAACATTAAGCAATGCTTCGCCAAGTGCTTAAATGTATACATATGTTTATATTTCTCAGACCATCAGTTCCACTTTCCCCCTACATTTTAAGAGAAAAGAAAGATTTGGTGACACAGAATGAATGTGGAGAAGACCATCTTCAAAGAAAAATATCCTAAAACTGGGAGGACAGGACAGCAAACACAGCACCAGTTTTGAGCCCAAGACCATCACCCTCCTTGGCCAGAGCTAATACCTGTAATCCCCCCGGAAGGTTATCCGCGGCATTTTAGCGGCATTTCCCGATGGCTCTCGCCCCGGGCTTAGCGAGGGACTCGCGGCTGGCAGACGCGGGACAGCGAAGGGGAAGGTGCCCTGGCAGTGACAAAGGCGGGTCGAAGGGCTCCGCTCCCCGCCAGGCACCAGGTGGCGATGCACGGCCAGCGAAACCCAGCGCTGCCGGCAGCTTCCCCACGGGAAATGCTCCCGGCCTGGGGAACATCCCTGGGGCCGGCACCGCCCTCCCCCGAGGGCCTCCGATGGTTTTAAGTATGGGACAATGTCAGTTCCTTACTTAGCTCCCCCTCTCCCCCCGGTTCAGTGGGTAAATCTCTACTTACCACTGTGAGAGCTCACAGATACTGCTCAGAAAGGCAAAAGATTTATTCCTGACATTTGTCTCTCACTTTAATTTCCCCATCTATTTCTAAAACAAAACCAGAAGAAATCATTACTAAATACGGCAGTTCTTCCTGCACTCACTGTGTCTGAATATTTGCATTAAGTATGTACAGCTTCCTCGTGAGAGGAAGAGGAGGGGCAGGCACTGACCTCTTCTCTCTGGCCACCAGTGGTAGGGCCTTAGGGAATTACATGAAGTTGTGTCAGGAGAGGTTTAGGTTGGATATCAGGAAAAGGTTCTTCACCCAGAGGGTGTTTGAGAACTGGAACAGGATTTCCAGGGAAGTGGTCACAGCACCAAGCCTGACAGACTTCAAGAAGCCTTTGTACTCTCAGGCATAGGGTGTGATTCTTGGGACACTCCTGTGCAGGGCCAGGAGTAGGACTTGTTCCTCCTTGTGGGTCCCTTCCAACTCAGCTTATTCTATGACTCTGTGTGTCCTTTGGGCCAGCTGAGCTATGGCAGCAAGAATATTCATGCCTAAGAATTCCTTCAGATGACTGTTCCATTCAGTCATCTCAAAGTGACTTGCAACAATCAAAGATCTCCAGTGCTCTCAGATGAGCTGCTTAGGTTGTGTGTTTGGCCACTCTTCCTCCACCATTAGGAGACTTTCAGTCTGTGTTCTAAAAGGCTCAATCACCTCAGACCCTATTCCCTAAGTTTGGAAGACCTTTGAGAAATCAGCCTCTTTGAGAAAAAGATGTATGAATTAAAAAATGTTAATGCAGATTCCACCTCTACAAGTGAGGATGCAATTAATTTTCTAGAGTCTACCACTGAGACGTCTGTAGCTGTGTTATTATTTGTGTCCATCCTTTTAATCTACTTACAGCCCAACAACTATTTGCAATTCAGTTTGAACACTCAAAGCTGTTTCTTAGGAGAGAAGTGAGAAAAATTTTTCATAATATTTAAAAGAAAATATTATCTAAGTTAACTATGGGCCTTTTTTTCTTGCATTCTGGAAGGCAGCAAGGTTCTGCAGTACTTTTATAACCATAAGCTGCCTTCAAAACCACATGGTGGGTGAAATTGCAGAGCTACAGGATGAAAGGTTTTCATCAGTCATTTCAGTTTTGCTGGATATACCTCTGCAAAGCAAAATTCACAAAAGATGCACAATTTCTAAAGCTGCCCTGAAAAGATTTCATATTGAGCACAGCTCTGCAAAAATCCTACCTGCCATTAGTAAACAGTTGATTGAAAAGGCACCTACAACTTTTACTGACCTCTCCTGGCCTCTCACACCCTGTAATGGATACTTTCTACTGGCAAAGAAGAAGGAAAGAAACGAGAAGGAATGAACTGCTCAAACAAAGAAAGTCAGAGAGGATTTCAGGGCACTCAGACATGATAACAATAAAAATGTAGGTAGGTTTATTTTGGCAGGAAGGAGCTGTGACTAATCATGCACAAAGGAAGCCTCTATAGAGTGGGAGTTTGAGGTGCAGGTGGGGAAAGAAAAGGACGACACCAGGAGAAAGAACATTAACATGACAGAGAATTTATATTTTCAGTATCTGTCTGGGTTTCCCTTCATGATGCCTCAGTCTCTGTCAGTAGCATTCATTAAATCCAGAAGTTGCCACGATGGCAAACTTGTATCTACCTTGAAATCTTACAAGTTCAAAGAAGAACGAGCAGATGCTCATTAGATGCCGAGAGTTTAGATTCGACTGAAGAGGAGGAGGAGGAGGGAAACAAGCCCATTATCTGCCAAGCCTACTTACAGAGCTGTATTCACAATTACAGCTCTACTTAAAAGCAAGCCTAAACTGTTCTCTAGGTCAATATCAAAGTAACTAGTCCAGGAGTATGCATGAACTCCTCCTGAAGTCTGTCCATGCCTGCATCTGGGACACCAGCATGTACCATCCAGCTCCTGGGCACAGTAAATGCCATCACAGAGCATGAAAAAACAGACCACTGCAACATTTTACCTCCTCAAGTTGTGACCCTCTGTGTTGGTCTTTAAATTAATTAGTTTTTGACTTAGAAGAAGAAATTTGCTTGCCAAATGCACCATAGTCTTATATGCTCTGCAGAGGATGAAAATCCCCAAGTTTATTTTACCTTAAATAAATGAGTTTCATGTGCCTAAACAAAAGCAGGAGTCACCCCCAAAAGTTCCAACCTGTCTGTCAGTGGTTGGTTTTGTTTTTTATTTTTTTTAACCTGCAATTGAAGAAGCTGCCATTCTTTTAAGAGCAACTCGGCTTAAAACCAAGACTCATATATTGGCCTGGTGATACTGTGATATCAAAGTGGCTGGCTTGGTACATAAGCAGCTAAAGGCAATTTGTCTCTAGATCACCTGTGCAGACCACTAGGGAGATGCTTCCAGAGCCTGGAAATCCCAGAAGAGGTGAAGAGAGTTTATTCTGTGAGCCTTATCTGCATCTGATGAACACCCATATCGCAAGCCACTCTCAGTGCACCCTGAGAACCAACCCCAGATTTTCAGCATTTCCATGACTGAAATGTAACAAAAATGGCCAGAGCAGGCCTGAGTGAAGAGGAAAAAAAAAAAAAAAAGAAATTCACAAGTGTTAAACAACTGTTGGGAATTAGCTGAATACCACATTTTTAAAAATAAACCTAAGAACTTCCTGGAGGGATTTCAGCTCAAAGAAGCAGGTTGAAAAGATAATAAGTAAAAGTGTCTCAGGAGAGAGAAGGAAATATTTAGTCTTTTGAGAGCAATGGGAAACCATCAACCAGGTAACTGTTGCAAAGATAAAACTGGTTGCTATGTGCTGAACATAACAGAAGGGCACATCACCAAAATGAGGGACAGTATATTAAGAACAGAAAAGGAGGGGACCCCCATACCCTATAGATTATTGATTAGTTTCTTGGCAATGTCTGCTCTGCATTGATAGCTTAGAAGCATAAATCCAGATCAGCTGGGAAAGCATACACAGCTGAGACCATGCAGGGAAGTTAGGACCAGGTGTTCAAGTCCCTCCCTAGATTATATCAGGCTCATCAGATTTTCTGCTTGGAAGACTGTTTCTTCATTTGTGCTTAGAACCAAAATGAAAACTAACAGAAGATGAAGACAACAAGTATGTCCTGAGCTATGAAATTACAAATATGTGAAAGATGTTCTCGCAGGTCAAATCAGTCTGAAGCAGGCTTGCTAGCTGGCTTATGAACATTCTAGTCTGAAAAATAAAATTATACATTCAATCACCATTACTGGAAGAATGAGAACATCCAGCAGTTTTACTGCGTGGAGTCAGTAAAATTCTTATCCTTAAGACAATGATTTTACCTTGAAATTTCCAAAACTATATGAATGTCCCCCAAATTATTCAGAATTCAGTCCTGTGGCATTTGCAGGACTTTTCTTGACATCAACAGAGATCAGTACTGTTCTATCTCTGAGTCTTATTGCGTAGCGTAAATTCAACTTGGCTCTGTAGCCAAATTCCTAACACACACAATTAAAGTTCAGAGACACATGAACGTATCCTGAGGCTTACAGGCATATTCCTCAGCTGTGGAAAAAAAATGAAAGAAAAAAGAAACTAAAACTGCAGTTCTCATATCTTTTGCAATTTTCAACAGAAAATCTGAATGGGGATCATCCATCCCTGCTGGGCAATTTCTAAGAAGGAATCGGTTTAATTGTGTGGCTGTTACACTCCATATTGCATGTGTCTAAATTAAAGTAGGAAAGCCTGTAAGTTATAGTCCAAGCCAACTATTACTCTAATCAGTGTATCGTGCTTATTGTAACTCAGTAATGAGTTGTCAGAAAGATTTCTCTAAGCTGTATGGAATGGCCTGGAAATGATCCAGCCACTTTACACATCTGAGAATGTCACCAGGAAGAGGGGAATTAGATATACAATGCTATTGTAAGAAAATGTTCATATTGTTTCCAATGGTTTTTTACCACCCTTACAATACACAAAGGTGAATAATTTGGAGTGACAATACAAGGACTGTGAGTAGTAACATTTACCTCAGGAATATTTTTGTCAGATCCCTGCAGCCCAGCTACAGGAAGGAAAACCCAAATTAAACCAATCTTCAGAATTACCTTTTAAATCAAAGTCGACCCTGCTAGGCATGAGTTGGAACGATTCAGTCAATACTGCTGTGTCATGTTTGGAGGTAACTGGTTTGTTTTATAAATCTCTCTGCAAATAAAAAGCTATGCCTGATATGTCTAAGACTGTGTAAACATTCCCCATTTGTGGCATCCAAATTCTGTTTCAAGCTAAATAATTTAAAATGCTGTCTGCAGAAACCTTACAACAAGTAATGAAGAATGTAAGTCTGACATTTCATTTTAGTCCAGTTACTTTGAGATTTTGATTTCTTGAACACTCTTCTGGGTCCCTGGGTACCTAGTTAATGAATTCAAGGTTCAGGACCTGATCATACTGCTTCAGCCTCTAGAGTAATAACATCCTGAAAGAGGTGGACATAGGGCTCCTAAAAATGCCAGTGGTCCCACAAGAGAGCTGGGATGGAGGAGCTGGAAGTTTTGGGCTGCTCTGAAGCAATTTGGACAGCAGGGATGCCCATGGGACAGACACACCAGGGACTCCCTTGCTGCTTTGCAGACCTCGTGGCCAGCAACAGGAATATTATAGAGCAGCTCTGAGTAAAATATTTACTCAGCTCTGGAGCAGCTGCTGAGTAAAATATTTTGCTTCAAATATATTACATTCGGGTGCTTCTGAAATAAAATTTTCTTTGATTTCTGGTTCACAGATTTCTGCTTCAAATAGAAGAAATCAAATTAAAAGAATCAAATAGTGTCTCATAAACAGTGGCTCCTGGCTGTTCAGGGATCTCCATGTGGTACTGTTCTCTAGAACAAAAGTTTATTTGAGGACAGTACCCATTGCTTTTCTGCTGGTGGATAAAACAATAACAAGGATGCTGGGTATAGCTGTATTGCAGCTTGTTTTAGTTCCAAAATAGCATGAAGTAACTGCAGCCTTAATATCTGCACAAGAGAGTACCATACACAATTTTGCCAAAATCAATCAATGCAAGAATCTTTAAAACAATATCTGAAGTGGGAGTAGAAAGAACTCCAGCTCTGATCCATCACTGCTTTCACTCAAATAATGTATTAATTTAAAAAACATCACCTGCAGCAATCTTTAGCAAAGCAAAGAAGGAGGAAGAGAAGGAATTTAGTCAATGGGTTTTCCCTTAAAAAGAGGCTGGTTTGGTAAACCTCTACAGGGATCACCAACAGGCACGCTGCTGCTTTCCTTGCTTTTTCTGAACCGTGCCATATCCCCAAAGAATTTCAGCTTCCTGCTCAGTTGCTTCTCAATGAAAACTGGCACCATGGGCACAAAGGTAACCGGGAAATTGTGTTCCTTCCTGTGTTTTCCAAGCAGCAGCTGCAAACTTGCTGGTGGGCATCCCCTCTATCCAAATTATGGCTAAGACAAATATTATTTTGGTGTTTAAAGCACAAGTTCTGAAAATGAGGTCAAGCAGGCATCTGGAGCTGAGTTTTTCCCTCTCCCACCATCCCTGGCACTTGCTGTTTATTTTTTTTTCTCTCCAGGCAGCTTAGTGGGCTAAGAGTCATCCTCTAAACAGCAGCAGTAGAGTAGAAATACTTTACCAAAGACTGGTAAAGTAGACTCTGTTTCAGAGAGGAAACAGTGAGGCAGTGTGATTTTCATTTGCTGTCCTCTTGGGCACTTTCCAGCAGCTCTGCAAAACTACTCTCACCAGCAGGCAGAATTTAGCCAGTGGCAAGACCACAGCACCAGTGCCTCAAAAGAACCGGAAAAACCCCACCCCCAGGTGTACGCCCAGTGTTTTCCAGAGGTATTTAAGATATCAGAAGGGCTCTTAACCAAAGGTAGCTTTGGTCAGTTCAGCGTGTAGAACAATATTTCATCAGAAAATAGTCCAGAGGTCCCGGGAAGTCAGATTGCAGCCACTTAAACAATTTCTAGGATGGTGTCAGTCAGTACAGACAGCAGAGACAACTCAATTATGCATTGAGCCTAAGCAGAGGTCAAGACTGGGCTGCCTCTGAAATCACAAAACCAAATTAAAAACAAAACCAGTGACACATGCAGAATGATAGCTCTTCTTCTGCATCCAGTGGATACTACTGTCCCATGTCCTCTTTAATTGAAAACTGAAAGAGTAAGAAAGAATCCCTGAAAACCCAGACCTGGAAGTCTCAAAGTTTAGGCTGACCGAACAGGTGGGGACTGGGAAATCACCTTTCTCATGAAATGGCAGAGACTGGCCCAATACACAGCGTAGTGCTCCATCTCTCCTCACCAAACGGGAACTCTTGCAGCCTAAGGAAGGATAGCACACTCTTCCTGTTGTCAGCAAGAGAAGAGGCTCCTGCTGCTTGCATTCAGAAAACAGCCTTCCTGATGAGCACCTGACTGCCTGACCGCAGCCTGTTCTCTAGAGGAAGTTTTAACAGTACAGTGCCCCCAAACAAACACAATTACAGGTGACTAAAGAAGGTCTGTGGTGAACACCATCAGTAATTGCTCAGAGATACTGCAGCCAGTGAAGGCTGCTGGGATGTAACACCCTTGAAGCCAGGAGGTGCCTGGACCCCTAAGCAAGAAGCTGATTCCAGCAGGAACCTCACCCAGTGCCTTTGGTGATTATTTCCTCCATATTTCCATGGCAATTTGGAGATGATATTTTGAGCAGTGATACAACAAAGGACTAAATGAAATATTCATCTCCAATTGCTTTAGAAAATTAGCTCCATAGGCATCTTTGGCATGATTTACTAGATCCATTAAAACTCTAGTAAACATTTGTTAAATTATATAAATTTAGAGGTAAGGAAAAAAGTTGCAAACACAGTTTTTCTTAGCCTTGCGTCCCTGTTGACAGATGTCTGTGGACTATGATTCATCAATACTGTTTTGAGGTTGGATTTACTATTAAGCCCAGAAGCATACTTACATTAAATTAACAACTTTGCAATGCATTTGCTCCAGATTTTCCAAGAAAAATTAATCCTGGCAGTTCAAGTTACCCTGGCTGTTGGATAGCCTACCAAATGTTTTTCTCAAAAGCCTTTGCAAAGCTGAGAGTGGTCTTTGGGCTTGTTTACTTCATTACAAAAGGCAGAGAGGGACTGGTAACATCACTCTCATATCAAAATGTTTCCAAGAAAGAGTTAATATAATTTAAAGAAAATGAACCAAAGAAGACACTGCTTTCATTGTTAATCCCTAAGCAGTAGCTAAAAGGCTGGAATAAACAGAAGGACATAAATATTCTGCCTATGTTTCAACTTGCTTGCTAAATGTTTACTTACCGACATTGTGGGATACAAAAGGGGGTTTAGGGTAGGGTATTTTTTCTCCCATTTCATTATTCCTATTAATAGTTCAATTGAACATCTGGCTCCAATATAATTATAATAATCTTTGTTAAGACATTTGCAATTTGTAATATTTCGATGTAACCTAATAGGTTAAATTCACTAGATCATGTGTGTACCTTAGGAAGGAGAAGGAGAAGAAGAANAGGAGGAGGAGGAGGAGAAGGAGAAGGAGGAGGAGAGAATATTGAACCAGCGACTCACTGCAATGGGTGAAGTAAAAAATCACCAGACACACAATTTCTAGGGAAAATTAAGGAACCTTAATATGACACTGTTCTTGTGAACTAAGGCAAGTACTGCAGATAAATAAAATTATGAGTTTGAGAAAGAAAGCTCTTGGTTGGGAAAAAAAGATAAGAAATTCAGTTTCAATAGAATGAATAACACTGTAAACTGCAGCAGGCTTGTCACTATGAAAAAAGCAGCAAGTGTGTTTAATTAAAAAGGCTGCTTTTTCATGTAAGAACGTGCAGTCTGGGCTGTGTCAACAAGCTGCCTGCCTAATCTGACTATAAAAAGAGCTGGTAGCAGTGAGATAAAGTGAAAGCCAAAGAAATAGTTTGGCTGTTTGGGTTTTTTCTTTTTTAATTTACCTCGTGGATTTTTTTAAAATTCCCAGGCATTAAGCAGCCTCATGCTTTTTCCCAGATCCATATTAAATTGGATCATTCAGTTAGGAACTGTAAAACACCAGCAGATGGATCTAGATGACAAAGAGCAAAGACATCCCTCGTTAATACTGACATATGTTGGACCCAAGAAGTTTTGGAGTCCTCTTGGCCCAAAGACCTGTGAACTTTTTCCAATTTATTGAAAATTGAGTATTTGAAGAATACAAAGGAGGGTTGTGGAGGAGGCATGAAAACTCGATAAGGCTCTCACATGCAGCAGGTACACTGAATGTTTTCCTGATCTGCAGAGGAAGTAAATTGCTGTGTCATATCCAAGACTCTTACTAACCTTTAAAACCATTTGGAGGAAAACAGAACATGACCTGAAGGTCTTTGCAGATGTTGGAATAGACTCTGATGAGTTTTGGCTCAGTGTAAGAGGATCCTTACTGTACAGAGTATACCTAAACATGGATTCAGTCAGACTAGGGGAAAAAAACTACAAAGGAAGATTAAATTCCAGAACCTAAACACACACCTCCAGCGTATTTTGACAAACCTCATCATTTGGGAATTATCCAAAAAACCTGGAGTATAAAAATCAGTCAAGCTCTATTCATTAAGCATCCTTCTAATTTCTCCAGTCAGTACATTTGCATGCCAATGATGCTACAAACAGTTTTCAAGTTATAGTTACTGTTAGGAAATATAGATTTAGATTGTTTGCAAATTATAGCATCCATGTTCTGCAAATTTCAGATTATACTTTTAGTACTATGATCTAGTTTCTTTTCTGCGTGTACCAGCTTGTTAGGAATAAAAAAACTAAAGTGAAAAATCATATTAATACAAGCACGAGAGACTTCAATTCTCAAACGCAATTACAGCAACTCAAAGCTGAAGAGCTGGAGCAGAACAAATTAAATGGTGTAAGTACTAATACTTTTTCACCTTTTATACAAAAAAAAAAAGAAAAAGAAAAAGAGAAGAGTTGAGGGAAAAAGTTTTGAAACCCCTGCTCAGTCTCCAATGAGCCACAGTCTCATTAGTCTGTATTTGTTGATGTACGACACGACCTCGAGTCAGGAGCGACCCAATGTCATCAGAGACCAGAGGATTCCAGTGGCACCAGAATCAACAGGCAGTGCAAAGCCATGTATACATTAATGTTACAGGTTCTTAAATCTAAGAATAAAATAGTAATCCTTCTAGTGACCAAAAGACAGGAAACTGCTAAAATGCTAGTATTTTCATCTGCAAAAATATCCTCAATTTAAAACTAACAGAATCCATTTTGTTTTCCCCCTGCAAATTCAGGCAGCTATTGCTGACCCTACAGTGTCCCTAATTTTTTTCCCTGCCAATATTTTATTCCTAGCAACTTCTGTCAAAGAACTACTGAAGAAAACAACATGGGCCTACAAAAAAATGACAGAACCAAGTGTCTAGCTGACAAAGAGTTTAATTTCCCTTCAGGTCCTAAACAGAATGCAGAGAACTTTCTCCAGCAGATATCGTTTTAAACAAATAAACAAACAAACTTACATCTATTGTTTGACTATCAAGCAACAGTGTTCATTTATATCTGTTTTCAGGAGAAGCAAGAAATCATCTGATGTCTTTAAGATTCGTGTGAGTAGTGTAAGAAGTTATACCTGGGGATACCACACAGGACAGAAACTCCAAAAAAATATTTTATACCTTAATTCTAACATGCAAATTTAGTGAATTTTCCCATCCAAAAATTCATAAAGAAAAAGGAAGATGACCTAGGGAAATTAAGTTAGCATCAGTCCCAAGCAAAATCAGAGGGAAATTAATACAAGATTCAACTGATAGCCAGTGAAGGATGTAATTAATGTCATCAACACAGTTTTATGGAAAACATCCTTAGGGATGTACGATTTGTTTAATGGAGAAAACTACAGGTATGTAGTGTAGTGTAGTATAGCATACACAGACCTTGCTGAAGTGCTCAGGTAATCTTTGCAGTGTGTTCTGATAAAAATTGGCTCAAAGAACTGGATTTGAATTGACAGACTGGCAGACACTAATTTATTAAACAACCACAATTGAAATCACATTGTTTCTAGTGATTTTTTTTTTTTGCATTGAAGTAAATTAGATCTGATACAGCTCAATAGTTTTCATTAGTGATCCAGAAGTATTTTTAAAAACCTTGATGATCAGATTTTCAGATGACAAAGATGAGTAGAATGAAAATATTAAGACAGACAAGCAGTCATAGAAATGACAGAGACAATCTGAGAGGGATGAAATTTTCATTTTAACAGGTTTCAGTGCAAAGCGCTGTATTTAAACACGCAGGTAACAGAACAAGCTTAGAAGATGACAATATCCATCCTGGAGCTGCAACTCAAGGAAGACTCTGCCACAATATCCAGAAATCCCACCCTGAAGACTCTGTGTCATGGTATAATAGAAAAACAGGTCCTACAGCAGACTTCAAGGGCCTGAACACCTTCTTACAAACAGCTCCAGTGCTTCATAAACACAGAACAAAAGGCAGCATCCCTTAACCCCGGAAATTAAATAGCACAGAAGCAAGAGATGCAAATTTACTGGCAAGTGGAAACAAGCATTCACATATTCCTGTAGCATTCACATGGATCTGCTACAGATGCCAATTAAAACAGCAAAACAGGTAACAAATCAAACACCACATGAGGAAAAGGGTAAGCACGACAGTGTAAACCCTGCTGCATTTCTCAAGGTGAGCAAGAAAAGAGAAACTGTGGACACACAAAGGTCCCTGAAACAAAGCCCAGTGTTGGAGCCAGCTGAGGCTGTGTGATTCATGGCATTAATGATCCTGGCTTCTGGGAAGGTCTGGCATCTTGTGCATAAGTAGCAATAGCCAGCTGGACAAGGATCAACTCTGACAGCAACAGCAGCACATCTTACAGACAGAACTGATGAATGCTGAGAGGAGGTTCGTGGATTAAATGTACTTATATTAACCTGCACTGCACTGTTTTTTGTTTCTGCACCTCCAACCCCTTGGCTAATCCCTTCTTGGCAAAGTTTCCCTGTGTTGTTCTCCAGGGGAAGGTGCAGAAGCTAGATCTGATCCTGACTAAACAGCATCTTCGCAATAGTACAGTGAGAGTCTTCAGGGTCTGCTTTCAGCCCCTGGCTCCAGTCCTGGCCCTGGCAATAAGTCAGAGCAATCCAGGCTTGTTCTAACCCGTGACAACCAATTAGGACCACCAAGGGACCACCGACCAGCAGAAATTTGACATCTATATGAAACACTTCCCCATCCCTCTCTTACTCATCCTCCTAACATGCCTTCTCCTTGGAGTCCTACACTAGTAGGGATACGCTGGTGGTGCTCCACAGGCCACCCTGATGAATATAAAGGACAAGGAGAGCGATTAGGCATGAATACATTTTGCTTTTTCAGGAATCCTGCCTGAGGGGTGGAAGGCAGCAATGGCCTCTTTCCTCTTCCACCGATAAACTTCACTGTGAAGATTTGCCTGCAGCATAGGAAAAGATTGGGAAAGCTGTTGTCTCTGGAACACCTAGCAGAGTTTTGATTACACAAACTCAATTTTTGGTCAGCAGTTCTTTGCTAATGCAATAGTTATTCCTGTCGCACCACACATACCAGTGGGAGTTTGTAGCTGCCACATACAAGCTGGAGAACAGAAAAAAATACTCTTGCCACCTTATTTTACTGAAAAAGCCACCAAAAGACAAGAGGCCAGCAAAATCTTTACCTTGGAAAGCAAGAATATTTGCAAATTCTTGTTTAATATCTATACTCTTCTGTTTCACAAAGACCCAAGTTGTTATCTACTTCAGGCACACAGAATACATTCCATGGACAATTGAAGATAGCTGCTGTATCGTAAATAGGGTGCCACAAAATGCCTCTCAAACATCTAGCTCCAGCCTTCGTTGGTGTCAGTGAAGTCAGCAGGGCAGCACTGTGTCAGGTTTGTCTGGAATAATGTTTGAAGGTGCCTTATGCAATCTCCCCCCATCTGTGACAGCCACTTAGAGGAAGCACAATGCCGTCCATGCTCATTCCTGGGCCCAGACAAGGGAGGTGCAAAGGCACCATGTCCTCCTGGAGAGAGCTGAACCCTGAGCTCTTTGCTTCCAGATCTCTGCATGAGAACATCTCATCCCTTCTCCACATCTATGATTGCATATGATTCAGTGAGAGCCCCGTATGGGACAGGTTAAGGACAGCGATCAGTGGTACAGATACCAGCCACTCAGACCTCATAATACCTGAACTTCTAAGCAGATGACAGATCAGACGATATTAGTACTGGTGTCTGATTTTCCCCCTCCGCTGGAATTAACGAGGTTCACCGACACCAGCCCAAAGCCAAATCCAGGCCTATGCCAGAACTGAAATATCAAGTGGGTTTGAGACCTTTCCATAAACGTGGCATAGATGTATTTTTCTCAGTCTGAAGTATGACAAGCCCTAACCAGGCAACAATTACCCAGAGTGCCAGTGTCTGCTGAAGACAGAGAGCAGGAATGCTCATCAGCAGGAAGGTGACCAGCACCTCCAAGTGAGGCATCACCAAGCTCTGCAACACTTCCCTTTCCTCGGAGAGACCCTGAGCACGCAGCTTCCCAGGAGACACAAAACCTTGAGCTCCTGGAGAAAAGCTCTGCAGCTTTGTTTACACTTGACATTTAATATATTACATAAAACTTGTTGAGCTTCAATAAATGAAACAAGGAGATCATTAACTTCTTGAACATTTCCCTTTACCGTGCACACAGACTGGTACAACAAATTCCTTCCTTTTCCAGGTGTCACAATGCAACAGCACGTGGTAACGCAGATTCGCATTCAAGTTCTGAGAAAAGTAAACACCTGCCATTACCTGATTCCTGGTAATAGCGTAGCACCTGGCTCTTCAAAAAATCTCTCTGAAATAAACAAAAGCAATAAGCAAATTTAAATATCACTTACCAGTACAATAACTCAGAGGAGCTATTAGAAAGCATTTGGGGCATGAAAAATGTATTTTTGACTGTACAGCACCTAGCACAAGAGGATTTTGAAGCTTGATTAGGGTGAAACCCTTACACAGTGCTGCCCAACAATTAATAACATTATTAACACTAAGAATTAAAACACAAGCTGATCACGTTGCTATGGAAATATAAGAATATGGCAAATACATCCTCCTGAACAGCAGCCAATAATTGGGAATGACATAAAGGAAACGAGCCTAAAATTAATTACTAAAATAAATAGGATTTCTTTAAAAACAGAAGGAAGTAAGCCTTACTTGGTCAGGCATCAGGAAATACAGCTGCATTACAATTTGCACTGATCTTTACCTCCAATAATAACATTTCCAATAGCATAGTTACGAAAAGGATGGGAAGAAGAAAAATGAAGCAAACAAACAAAAGGTAGATAAATATAGTTATTAATCTAAATTCTTTTAAAAGCACAAGCTTTTCTGTCTTATAAGAAATGATGTCGCTTCCTGTTCTGCTTTGAAAATGAAAGCTGTACTACAATATATCAAGATAAACAATTTAAGTGCCAAAAGACAACGAAAGTGCTATTCTTCACTGAAAATTTATACACCAGCCAATGCAGGGATGCATCTAGAAGAGAAAGATCCTCTTTGGACTTCCTTTCATCACCACATTTCCATCTGGTAACTTCAAATCAGAGTGTGTATCCCCTGTTACTGAGTCTGCATTTCTCTTATACCTAAGGGAGGGTGGCACCTTGCCCCAGGTCCTGAGCCTTTCCAAACTCTGTGTCCAATTCTAGCTTATGGAGGCACTTGAATTGGTAACTGAGAGTGGTCATAGTGCCTCTATGGATCAGAGAAGGAGCAATTTAAACAATTTGTGGATAAACTTAATAAAAGGGTGATGGAGAGGCCCAGGAAATGACACTGCTTGTTCAGGAAAGCAATGAGCAAGAGGGGACAGACATATTTTTGCTTTTCATTCCCTACAAAGCAGTTCATCTCCTGAGAGGTTTGCTTTCATCTGTTGACAGAAACCTGCATCCACAATTTCTCATAGGATTGCCCTCCCTGAGGTTCTGCTGTGCTCATACCTAAGAGATTTCTTCTGTGTTTGTGTTTGCTATTCTATTCTCACAGCTTCTGCAAATTTCCTCACATGTACTGAGAGTTATTCCTCAGCAGAGGTGATTAATTTTTCACACACAAAATATTCTGGTGATTTTTTTGGAATTATTTTTTTGTGCTCATATGTTCTTGTGCTGGTTTTCCCTCAAAACTGTGGCTCAGAATATCATTCTGTCATCTTTCCGGTGGAAAAACCCGACATATAAGGACAAGGACATAACTCTGTTATGTAAATCCTAGGCAGTACACTGCCTTTTGAAACACTGATATATCACTGCTTGAAGACACACTTCTGAGCTGGATTCCCACTTCAGCATGAAGAAGCAGGGAAGCCATTCCCCCATCTTGAAACACACATTTTGGGCACAGGTACCCCCACTCAGAGCAGTGGATTCAAAAGCTCCACTCTTTCTGGATTGCCCTGGTCAGCACCAGATGACACAGAACACATGCAGAGCAGAGGAGCAGGCTGCTCATACAGAGATTTAAAGGGTAGAGAGCAGGAAAATACACACATAAGCAGTATCTATACACCAACTCCCCATCTTGCCCTGGGTAGAAGACTGGTGCACACAGCCAAGAGCTGTGCAAGTCCCCATGTGAGCAGCCAGATGCCTAATAAACTACATAACATCTCTATTCACATCTCAGTAAAAATTTGTACTTTTCTTTCCCCATTGACAGTACACAAATACATTAATAATAACTGAAATGCTAGAGGTTATGGAAATTTTTCAGTAGAATAAAGCCGAGTAAAACAAACTTTACGAACCGAAAGCATTTCCACAACAGGTAGGGAAAAAAATGGATTATTAAAAGCAACTTGTCATTTTTCATTTAAAGACACCACCATCAATAAAATCAGTTCCTTGCCTTGATACAAGTTCCCTTAGAGGCAGACTCCATCATTCCATGTTGAGCTTGGAGTTATGTCTGAAGCACAAAAAGAAGATTGAAGATTTACCTGGAGTAAAATAAACAAATTGCTGTAGGAAGCCTGTGGGTACCTAAATGCTGTCAGCTCCTTTGAAAAATGCTACACTATATTAGAAAAGCGGCAGGCAGGTCTGGTTCTCATTTCATTGCTCTGAATAGTGTAAGTATTTAAGGGTCATTGACTAGGAATATTTTTCACCCAGGACCAAAAAAGGAAGTACCCATGGGTGGTGATTATTGAGCACAGAACAAGATATCATTCTTGTGTCCACAGAAAAACTCAAGCACTTCCAAAAAAACTGAAGCTGAGCATCATGAACAAACTGCTGATAAATGACTGAATCTTAATTACAAGAAAAAAGCCAACAGTGAAATGTATGTTTTTAAAAATAAAAGAAAGGAAAACAATGATGACTGATGATACTACGCCCCATATTTCAGTTGATTAAGATCTCTCTCATAAAAAACAAACAAAAAAAAACACTAGAGAAAAACAGATCCAGAAAGAAGAAATACCAGCAACCAAGACAGAACGTCAGATCAGCTAAAGAGGCAAGCAGGAGGACCATGCCAGTGCTTTAAGCAGCAGGCTCTACTCCACAGAGGCTTTCTCTGGAAAGCTGATTTACCATTTATACTTTATAGGCAGTGTTCCAATAGCTGGTCTAATCACATCATTCTTTTTTTCTAATATTTTCAGGAAGCCACACAGGTTGGAAATTTAATACAGCGACTGGTAGCTTGTGGAAGGGCTGTAAACGTGAGCAGAAAGACATTTGTTTCCATCTTTTCTAAACTGAATTCCAACCTAGGCATTGTTGGGAATTTGATACAATACTAAGAAATCTGTATTGTATTGAAAAGGCAATAACCAGAACTGAGCTCTTATACTGAACTGGAAACCAGCTTGGGCCTGAGATATCAAATGCCCTATCAGTAAATTTTCAGTTGTGAAGCATTATAAGGCAAATTTTTACTGCAACTCTCCAGCCCTCTGCACCTGCTCTAGATAGAAACAAACCTGTTCACTGAAACTGGAAATAGTGATAAAAATGTATAACAGGGGAAGAGAACAACACTGCACCCATAAACAGCATCTGCCTTCAGAAGGGAGACATAAAAAGCTGGGGAAGAAATAACGAGTTTTATGGCGGCAACGAGAAAACAAAGATAATTAAAAACAAAACTAAAACTCTTTACCGTTATGATGCCCATATAATAGCTTCCCTACAGGAAAATAAAGGAACTACATCTGAATATACATGTACGGGAGAAGAAAGTTCTCTTGGCACCAGAAATAAGTGACAAATCTTTTTTGTTTGTTTGAGTTTTTTTTAATTCAGATGAGCACCAAAGAGACTTGACCTTAGCTCCTGTAATGCTAGGAACATCCTGGTGCCACTGGCGTCCACTCATTGAAGGACACCCAGCAGCTTCTTTCTGCCTGTGCTCCCCAAATTTCAAGTAAGACAGTATGCTTGTTTCTGTAGAGAGGGAAACATTTGCCTTGTCTATTTGCTCAGCTAAGACAATAGGTGTAGCAATTAATTTCAGTTGTATTAATCCCTTCCTACAAGTGCTTGTAAGTGGAAACATTGCCTGGCCCATGCAGCAGTGTTCTGGTCATCCTGCACTTCTCCAGCTCTCCCACCACCCGAGCTCCAATACTCATTACACACCTCAAAACGTCCCCTCCAGTCATATAACTGTATGTGGTGCACACATCAAGCTGTTTTGAGAGCTAAAATGCAATTAACTAACAACAGTTACACCTTTCTTCCTGCCCATGAGGAATATTTTCTGACCTCCAATTCTCATAGGTTTTTAGCTGCAGTTAAAAAACACTTTTCAGGAATAATACCACACCATAGCCAAAGTTCTGGCAGATGGAATCCACCTCCTGGTCTTGTAGGCAGTGATGGACGGAACTGTACCTGTTTCTCCATCTCTCCAGAAACCCTTCCAGTGGGAGAGATGCAGGCAACCTCACCCACCACCCTGCCACCTCCTAGTGAAAGACAGGCAGCTGAAAGCACAGACTGTGCATATAACTACTGCTGTAGGGATAGCAAAGATCCCATTTCAAGGCAAATCTAAAAACCCTACTGCGCTGTGCATGGAAATCTGCCAGTGCTTCAAGAGCAGGAGGCGACTGTGTGCCAAAGGCCCATTTCAGAGCATATATAACCATGTGTGCCAGGGTGTAAAGATTGCTTCCTCTTCTTTTACACTCTGTTATCGTTAATAATGCAGCTAAGTCTAAAATACTGTGCACTCAGGGTCTCTGGTGGGAAGCAAAGCCTTTGCAGATGAAACAGCTTAAGCCAAGAGCTTCCTTTCCTGCAAGCCCTGTCTGAACCACCAGCTGTGTCTGCCAGAGCGAGCCTTGCTTTAATTCCCTCTCCACACAGGAAGGTCAGGCTGGGAACAAGACAGTTATCTTGGAACAAGCTTTTTAAAAAAATGAAAACACAAACAACAGCCCATTAATAGCTCCATGTAAGCAGTAGTAGAGCTTTAAAACCAAGAGCTTCAGCTCTGTCTCCACGTTGCCTACAGCTTCATGCCAGGGCCCACCCCTGCTGCTGCTTCTTCACCTCCCCTTCTTCTCTGAACTCACCGAGCACATATTGTACAGCAGATGTGTGGAGCTGCCTTCCTTCCCACCTTCCAGCCACCAAAGCCCTTAAGTCAAGTCTCTGCTGAAAAAGCTCTCAGAGACTCTGTCATGCCCTTGACCTTTTCTGTTGTGCTCATCTCTGTAGCTGTTTGTATCACTGAAATTAAATGCCCCAAACATACTTTCTGTAGGGTCTTTACCAGGCTGCATCTTTGCCCCTTTCCTTGTTCTCTCCATGATAAAACTGATGAACAAATCCCTGGAGGTCCCACCTGCCCACAGCACCATTGCTACACTGTTCTCCAACTTGGGTAAAGAAATACACTGCATTTATCCTGTGAGAAACAAGACTGACTATGGCTGTGGTGCACAGTTGAGAAGTATGTAATCCCATTTATTATTTGCAATAAAAGTTTGCAAGACATCAACCAAAAATTTAAGTTTTTGGGTGCTAATTAGAGCAGGCTGGCTGACATTTTATGAAGTTCTTCACATTTTTGACCAAACACTTGGCAAAGAATATTTAATAACAACAACAACAACCACCATCAACCACACAAACAAACAAACGCCCAAGTCCAACAAACAAACACAAAAAAGAATGTTTTGGATTCTTCAGACTCTTAAAGAAGCACTTTTTATGAATTCAGCAATGCAGGTCAGGTTAAGATACATGTTCAAAACAACTGAAAGTTGATGCAAAATGCAACAAAAGCTCTTTCCCTCTGCTAAGGGCACCTATAAAACAGTTTATCTGTTTGAGTCATCTCAGTTTTTCTGATGGCATCAGAGGAGACAACAAGCCTACCTCCTCCAGACAAACCACTAAAGCTAGCAGATGAACACTAAATTTAAGCAGAACCCATTCTTCTCTCTTGGAAGGATTTGATTAAGTTTCTCAATATTCTATCTACATCTGTATGCACAGAATTGAACATATATCATTTTCCTGGGCTGCTTTTCCTTCTCTTTAGGAATAACGCAGGGCTGAGGAAGTGTCAGAGTATTATGCAGCACTTGTCACTGTCAGTATTATTTCATACTGTTTTCTTAGCAACTCCTGCTGAGATTCATAAACTGTTTGCACATAAGGATTACTAATGAAGTTCAGTCTCATTCTTCAGCCCCCCTCCAGCCCACAGGGCAAAATATAGCTGTACTTTGGATTTAGAAGACTGACTAATCATGCAAGATACCTATCACTTATCTATGGAGAAGGCAGCAGTTTCTACAAGAGGAATCCTGCCTTTTGCCCCTTTGCTCAGCTCTGTATCAAGACAGAAGGACTGCTCTGTGGACAGGGAGATAATCAAGGCTTCTAATCACAGAATTTCAGAATGGGAAAGGTTGGAAGGGAGCATTGGTGCAGTCATGTGGTCCAACCTCCTTGCTCAAGGAGTGTTCCCTGGAGCAAATTGCACAGGATTGCACCCAGGTAGTTCTTGAATATCTCCAGGGACGGAGACTCCACAACCTCCCTGGGCAACCTGTTACAGTGCACGGACACCCACACAGTAAATCAGAGCCTTCAGTCCTAAGGGAAGTATTAGCAGGTTTCAATACCCTACTCTTTAGGAAGACTGCTCACCATTAAGAGGTAAAGGATGATGGATCTAGTATTTGTAGAATGAAACTGGGAGTAAGGATGCACCTCAAAGTGCTCCCTTAACCTAAATTTTCATATCTTGGCACTGAACAAATGCCCTAAAGTCCAGTAAAACTGATGATGACACAGATCTCTTGGAAAAACTTGGCTAACACAAATAGCCTTTCACAGATCAGGTAGTTATCCCTTCAAGGCTGTATTTTACAGTCCCAAAATACTTGGTGTTAATATTCATCCTCTACTAACAATATCAAAGCATCATAAGAAAAGTCCTGCTACATTTCCACACATTTAACAATTTTCAGGTTTAGAGTCTGTTTTCAAGAGCCTTTGTAGATAAGAAGAGACAAAGTTTCACTATAGGAAATATTTGTCTGTGCATCAAATATTTGTCTGTGCAGCTATTACGAAGAGCACATCTGGAACAGAGAGAGGAAGAAAAGTCTTTCAGAAAAGCAAACCTCTAATAAATTGGTTTTGTGTCAGAATCTGTCAGCAGTGTGACTCATTCTGTGCTCGTTTCTACTGTAACAAATTATTGCTTTTGCAGGTTTGAATTTTCTCACTTGCCGTTTTGCTACAGCACTGCACGAAATAACCCAGGCACTGAGCACCCCACTGAAGGAGTGCCACATGCAGTTTGTCATTAGCAATATAATTTTGGCAAACGATGGATAAGGGCGGTAGTGCAATGCATGAATAAAGCAATATTAAACAAATAAACAACGAGCAGCAGCAGGTGGATTCAAAACAAACGGCAGGCCATAATCGCAATAGGCTATTTTACACTGAGGCATCAGCTTGAGTCCTGCTTCAGTTTGTCAACGTTACTGCCATCAAGCAGCCACTCATTTTCCTATTTCTAAACATGGCAGTGGCCACAGCTGTTCTGAGAGGGAAGATCCAGATTTTCAAGCACGCAGAGCACACCTACCAGCACCTAAGGGCAGAAAAGAAGGCAGAGTAGCACTGTCTCCCTGTTCTCCCTTTTCTCACAATGCACCTTCTCTTCAGCATTTCTGTTATCCTTGCTCAGCTTCACTACCATCCTCTCTGCATATCTCCTCTGTCCTAGCCTTTGCATGGTTGGTGCAAAACCTAAAAGCTATTCCCTAGAAGCCCCAGCAGAATACCGTGAAGTAGCAGTGAGTGCTGGACTTTCCCCAAACACCCGAGATTGCCTTGAGCTCCAGGGTGGGTAAGAAGAGAAACGGGGAGTACACAAGTAGACATAAAAAAATAAAGGAGGCTTCTGGTGTGAAAAGGACAGACTGGAAGATGTCCCTTGCTGGCATTTCTATTTCAATACCTTGCTGGTATTTCCAGAGACTGGAGGAGAAAGAACTGGCTTCACTCCCACGCTTTCCTTGGGGACTTGCCCCAGGGTTTCTACCTTGCTGAAAGAATAAATTAAAAACTCAATTCAAAATTGCAAATCAAAAGCATTCCCCACCTCAAAGCACATACCCTCTGTCTCCTGTAAAATGACTGCTGAGGTAGTCCAAGGTGAGTGCGACAGGGAAGAGGCTTCCTGAAAGTCAGAGTTGATACAAGAAATACAAATTCAGTAATATGAAACAAGATATGTCTGGTACAAAGTTAAATGATTGGTTTCAGAACAGCTTAAACCGAAGATACCTCTTTTCTTTCATTCTAGTAGATGTTTCCCTCTGTGTTACACACTACAAGTGACAAAAGGATGATGACATCTAGTCAATAGTAATTTAAAAATCAAGAGCAGTCTCTGTAGTGTGACTGGCCAAAAGTACCAGGCAGGCTGCAAAGACAAGAACCTGCTCCCATATAAAAGGAAAAACCAAGAAAACCTTCCTAATCATGTCCATCACACTGACTTTTGTCCTGACATCTCTAAAGCTAAACACTTATGAGGTCAGATTTTTAAGTGTCCAGAAAAAGCTGTAATTTAAATACAGAGGTGAAGCATTTTAGGTGTTAGCACAGTAACCCTGACTTCTTGGAAAAATACTCAGACAAAAGATTGTATCTGTCTGTAACCCTGTGGTTTGTATTTCTGCATGTCCACCAGCACATGACCTAAAGCCTGGACCTGGAAACTTCCCAGGCTTCATCAGCCTGTTCAGCTGCACAAGACACTCCAGTCTGCATCTTCACACGTGGCCTTTCACACAAAGGAAGGAGAAAATGGTACAGCAGGAGCGGCAGCAGGCAGGCAGAGACGAGCAGGCATCGTGATTCAGGTGCACTCACTGCCCAGCCTCACTGACTTGCCTGACTTGGAATTAATTTTACACCATTTTGTCACTAGATTAGCTGGAATATAAACAGCATACTATTATTTGGTGAATCACTCGTTTAAAGGTCTCAGCTCTAAACAGACTGAATGCTTCTCAGCTCCTTGTCTGACAGTCTGAATGGCAAATTGTGTTTAAGAAAAGAAAAAACGGGCATGGTGGTGCCACAAATCAGATGAGAGTGTTTTGGTGGTTCTTTTAAGCCCTTTTTAACACGAATCCATTTGAAAACAGAACATAAATGATGACATATGAATAACATTCTTGGCAGGGTTTTTAAAGTATATTCAGACATGGCCCTGAAAGGTGATGCTGGTTTTCGAGACACCCCACAGCAAGGTTAGACTCAGCATTTGGGGGTCATTCATCTAAAATAATTGTAGTGATAAATCTACAGACCACCAGAATTTGCTGGGGGAGGGAGGCGAAGGGAGGAAGACCTTGTGGTGGCATCCTAACAAAGAGAGGAGCATGTTGAGTGCTGGCTTACCTCGATACCTGATGTTCAGCTGCCAACAGTACTCTTCAGTTCCCCCACCCTTTCATCAGCAAGTGCAAGAACATTGCATTGGAGGGTCAGAATGCAATTCCCAGCAGGTCAGTCTACAAGCCAGGTTTTTTTTCCAATTGATTCTGAAAAACAATCTCCCTCACCCTCAAGCATATGTGATTGGTGGCAAATGGGGGACTGCTGCCATTTAAAACAAAAGTGTTTCACAGGCTTTCTCTGCAATGTTGTTATTTATTTGCATGGCACTGGGGATTTGCCAGATGTTCTAAAACGCCACAAAAACTCACCTCCCTTTCAGCTTTGTAAATAGCAGCTAATGCATTTACATTCTTTGTTAGATTTGTTTCTCCAATGTGATACTTTAGAGCCCCTTGGCCCAATCATGTCTAGGGCCTGAGGATGCTCTCCTAACACCAGCAACAAATAATAACTGAAGCCCCTGGGATTTCTGTAACTACTGAGAGGTGAAACAGGCTGCCAACCTGTCCAGAGAATCTACAATCTCATAAAAAGCCACAGAAATGACACCAGCAAGCTGGTTGATAAACTGTACATGACAGTCACAAACATTGATCTTCCTACAACCAGTATCCTTAAAAACAGCACTGGAGATACACCACTGTGTGAAACTGGGTGAAAGCCAATAGGATGGAAAAGTGATAGGTCCCTCTGTGCTTCAGCAAGCTTTTCTCAAGTGATAGGTGAAGCCTTGCATACCCACAAGTAGCAAGGTACTTTTAAAGGTAAATCTGATAAGGATCAGCAAAGAGAGAGGCAGAAATCTGAAGCCCAAAGGCAGAAATATGAAGCAGGAGGAGGAAATTACTTATTTTAAGATTTTTGAATAGCAGAGTACTGTGCAAAGTGGGATTCGAAAGCAACAGCAAGGTGACTCCCCTTCTGGAAAAGGAAATCAGATTGACAAGCTGTGGAAATAAACTACTTGGATTGCAATGAGCAGATTAATTAAATCTGGCCTCTGAGGTCTGCCTGACTTTTAATTGTCCCTATAGCTGAAAATGGATTTTGCTCCTCTGGTGCCTGTTCATACCTGGTTCTTATCTACACCATTTATTCCAAGGCTCCCTCTTGGTTCTGCAAACCCAATCTCACTACATTGTGACACGTAACTAAAATCACTGACACAGAAAAATGCTTATGGAGAAGCCATTGCAACACTGGTTTCCAGCCTCTATATTTGTTGCTCTATTTCCCTTCAGACAGCCAAGACTCCTACTTATTAACTAGTATCATGCCTGGAAAAATGAATATGCTCATAACCATCTAGTTTAGAAATAATATCAATAGGAAACAAAACAAAAAAAAGAGCAGATTTCCTTTTTAAAAATCAGCACATGTCCAATTGTACTAACCCTGCACTTTCTGTACATTATGTCTCCAAAGAGATTCCACTGGGAATCAGGGACGTGCAAGGTTGTGACCTGATAGTTAACACGTCTTGGGCTTTGTAACTGAACACTACAAGACCAGCAGAAAGACAAGGACAAAAGTTAACAGAGAAAATAGACAATTCTTTGGCAAGAGTGTTCTAGAAACAGGGGGTGAGTGAAATTCTTCCCAAACCCTGAAGGAAAAGAAGTCTGGGAAGGATGCACTCCAACCTGGGCACACAGTATCAGAGCTCAGACTGGACTCTTGCTGCCCCAATCAACAAGTTCAGAGCTGATCAGAGCAAGTCACAGCTCTCCTCCAGCTCAGGTGTCATTGGGGTACAAACCCCAGTCCTGGGGTCAGCACGCGGCTGTGGCACGATCACAAGTCAGGGAAGATGGAAAAACAATTATCTTCAGGTACCTCGGCTGCAAACTGATATTCTTAGGCAAATCAATGAGATCCATGTGAACATTCATGTTTCAATTTATTTAATGAAAAACTAGAGAATTGTTTGCATTTTACATCTAACTGAGCCCATTCCTTGCTTTCAATTTAAATTAAGAAGTTGGAGGAAAAGACCTGCTGTTGCTCTTTTCCACCACAGAATGATAAGCGAGATACTAAAAAAAGCCCTTGTGGTAATGTTTCCTTTTTTTAAAAGTCAGCCATCTATAAATAGTATGGTTCGGTCGTTTTAACAGAAATACCTGCATGACAACAGGGAAACCTGCAAACTCATTCTTTTACACTTTTCAGTTCAGTTGTCTTGATCTTGTCCTGTGTATCTTGAAGTCACGAAAGCCATTTAGCCCTGGTAAAAGACGTAAAAAGTGTGACAGGAGAAGGCAGAGGAAAAGAAACATCAAACTATGGCAACTAGCTACAAATTAATTTCCAGTTCCTTATGTTCTTCTGCTGTATTATGTCCACATTATTAAATGAAGTCAGAGTAGCTTCAGAATAAGCAATAATAACACCTCTCAGATCTGCAAGCACTTTGCAAGTACAGATATTTCTGGTTTACATTTGGGGTCATAAATTCAGTTGAGGTGATTTCCCTACCACATCATCATAAGCAAATAGCAGAATTTGAATTAAAGTCTGCCTCTGTATCTTACATTACCAAAGGACATCCTTGTCGTCCCAGCACTGTGGGATCTGTACTTGCCCATGGATTTAGTTTTCTGATTGGAATGCTTCATGCCCATCACAGACACAAAAAGCCCTATATTAGCTGCACCCCTTCTGCAGGTACTAAAGAAACAGCAAAGCAATACTTCCCACTTACCTCTAGAATACATCTGCTTTTTGCAACAGTGCAGACACACTCTTCTGCATTTCCTTCCGTCTTCAGTTTCTGTGATGAGATAAAGTAAATCCCACTTTTAAGTCGGCATCTTCTCTGGAATTTACATCCTTGTCAGGCAAGTGGAAGTGAAGCTGGTTTAGTCACTAAGCTAGAGATGGAGTGGTAAAGCACAGATATATAATTTTAAACAATGCAAAATTCATTGATGTTGGGTAAACTCAAACCTTTTTCACGACAGTACCTGTGCTTTGTCTAATGAGAAGTCTGGTAGGAACTTAGGCAACAGTTTACGAAGAGCTGAAGTAGCCCACAGGGACTGAGAGCTGAACTCTGCTCCAACACCACTCATACCATTTTCCTGAAGATTTCAAAAGGATCTCCAGAGGCAACATGCTCGACTCTGTTCTCCTGACCTCCAGTTTAACAGTACTCTTACCTCACTGAAGCTTCAGTAGTGTTTGAGGTCCTGTCGAACAAGGGAGTGAACAGTCATGGAAGAGGCAATGAGCTTTCCTCCATCAACCTTGTGACATGTAAGACAAGACAAAGTGATTAAAGAGAGAAAACAGATGGGCAGTTTATCAACATGCTAAATGCAGTTTCTCCCCAAAAGCTCTCCTCTCTCTGCCAGTTCTTGTCTCTCAGACCTACCCACCCTCCTGAGAGAGTGAGCATTTGTGCTCTCTTTTCTAGACTGACTTGCATTAGTCAGCTAACCTCCTCTCAGAAATGCCTTGCCATCAAGCTGCTTCACAGCAGATCTGCTCTGCTAACACTCATCTATTCAGCTGTATAGTCAAGATCAGGATAATTCCCTTTATTTAAGCAGCATAGCTTATCTCCTTACAAGAGAGACAGACTACCTTGATTTAACATGATTGTCTGCATGATGGTCTGTCCTTGATAGGAAGAGCTTGCTGGCAGTCACACAGGAGCCAATGTCCCACTGGCACTCGGGTTCAGAAAAGCCATGCTGTTCTTAGGAGCAGAAGGTTTGCCAGAAATCCAGTGTGTAACTAGGAAATGCCAGGGTTTCTGGGTAGGGCGCTTTTATTATCATGCTCAGTTAAGTAGAACTGGCACTGTGACAAGCACTTCAGAAAGAGCACTAAGCACAGTGTGGGGGAAAAAAAATGTGAATCTCAACTGATGGAGCTGTATCATCAAGAACACCTAGTCCAGAGGTGTAGGAGCAACAGTGCATCTTTATTACACAGTGTCTTTCACTGTAAGGGAACAAACAGTGTCAGTAATGCTGCACTGTAGGTAAGATAAGCCACATATGGATTTATACAGTTATGTGGTTATACCTGCAAAACCCTGCTAAATGCAGATTTGGGATGTTGTGAGGCTTGAATTTGGCAGCTTTCAAGTATGTTACCCAGTATTTATATTAAATGCCTTAAAAATGGATTCCTTGAATTTGGGATAATCCCCTACCCTTGAAGACAATTATTAAAATAGTGTAACTTATATTATCTAATGGTAGTGCTTACACATGCTGAACAACAATTAACAGCAAGAACAGACTCATCTGTCTGTGAAATGCAGAGTACAGGAGAGCTGTCGCTCTAGTGCACAGCAACTGCCTTTGCACAGGCTGTAACAGACTGGAATTATCATCATATTTGAATTCGTTGAGCTTTCATAAAACTGAGAATGGAAATTGAAGGCTTTCAAAAGTCCATTTATTTCACACCTTGGAACAGCCAGTTATTCAAATAAAATATATCACTCTCTTGCTGCAAATCTGGGCCAGAAAGGAACTCGATTTTGGAATGAGGGGGCTGAATAAATAGGAGGAATTTTGTTTCAAGGGTTTTGTCAGAGATGCCATCACCTTCCTTCGCCAAGGAAAGTTGACACTTACTTAGTGGACTGAGATCACAGATTTCATTTCTTTTTGGCCTTATTATGTATCACTTGTAAATCAATTTTTTTTATATTCTCACCATTAACATGCTTTCCTATTTTACTCAACAGCACTGTTATGTCTTCTTGCTAAGGCTGCTCCTTTTGAGATTTTTCTGGTTTTGGGAAGTAGGCAATGTTCCCATTTCAGCAGGATGCTATCTTACCAAGTGCTAACATTAGATGACCGTCTTTGTTATTTTTGCAAGGCTTCATGGAATTTTACATCTGAAATTCACATGAATAAAGTGCCTCACCAAACAACAGAGGATACAATCCTAAGGGCATTGTGCAGCTCGCTCTTCTATTCAGGAGACTGATAAAATCAGATTTCATACCTTGTTTTTTATTTATTAATCTAGTATCCTCTTTGGTCAACTGCTTTTGTTTTTCTGGTACAGAGGATTTCAGAAAAATAGAAATGGAAATTCAGCATAAAAAGCTAGGTCTCCTCAAACAGCACCGGAATTCTGGCTCATGGAGAGTGAAGCATCCCTGGTCTGAATTTACCTGGCTCCTCGAGGTGCCAGTCCCTGGAAGCATTGTAAAGCCATGGACTATTTTCTATCATTAGCCTCTGACACCAGAAGCAGTGCCCGAGGGAGGGAGGCAGGAGGAATGCCAGCCAGTTCTCAGCAAGTCTCTCATGCCTGTTTTTTTTCTGCAGCCTCCTCTGCTGTCCTTGAACAGCCACTGTGCCTCCCCACCTCAGTGCCTTCGGGCACTGCCTCTGCCTTGCCATGTCTTTGGCTACAGTAGGGATGGAAGACAGCAAGGAGGAGGCGAGCTGTCCTCTTTTCAGAGGGAGGATCAAAGACTAAAATCCCCAGCTCTCCAGGCATGCTTGCAGCCTCATCATAATGTACAAAATACAATGGCTGGAGTGAAATTTTGCAAAAAAATGGACACTCAGCAATGGGTACAGGGCAAGATCCGACCCTCTGAAAATTTAGCAGATTAGTGGAGATAAAGAAACCAATGAGACAGTGGTTAGTAGAAAGAAAAAGAAAAGAAGCTGAGATATCCCAGTAGCTGCCTTTTCATAAAAACATTACTCTAGTTAAATCTCAAGTTAATCATTGGAAGTACATGGGTGCTTTGGCCTCCTGTGAAGAGCTCTCCCATGCTGCAGCTGAAAAATGCACACTTGTAATCTCAGACATCCACCTTTTCTGCAGAAATGTACCCTGTAGATGTATCAGTTGCTGGTAGACTCTGACCTATTCAGAGATGTGAATATTAGTGGAAAACAATGAAACCCCACTTTTATGTATCCACTGGAGGAAGCATTTGTGAAAGCATTTATTCCAACATGGGAGAAATCTCATCTGACCTAGTTTCCTATTCTGTTCGTTACCTCCTGGCTGTCTCATCTGAAGTTCCACCTGCTGTTTCTCCATCTGCCAGTCTTTTTTATATCAGAAGAACCTTCTGAGTTACACGTTAAATGTCAGCCGGGCTGGAGAAAAGTTGTTTATGTCTGCATTTAAACAGATGACATTTCCATTAAAATGCATCATGGAGACACTAAAGGCTAGGATGTCATTTGCCTTTGGCTATTGTAACTCAAGGCCAGGTCTGCTTGTGTGAAAACTCATGCTATTATTTCAGACCTTCGCACATCCAAGCAGAATGACCATACCCTGTGATGCTCATTGTTAGTGTCTTTTCTATTAATATTGAGAACCTCAAGCTAGGGGCCAAAAAGTTAGCAGCTAATTTATTTAAAGCCACTGGAAACCAAACCCACTATCAGGGAACCATCTGTTTTCTCCCACTTACCTCTTAAGCTATTTCAGAGCAGAACACAAAGAGTTAGTTTGGATTAATTTGTGAATAAGTATCAATTACCTGAAAGAGCAATTACCTCTAAGGTTGCAATACTTAAGGGCAACTGCTCCATTCAAACCCAGCATTTGAGGTATACTCTGCCAGCATATAAAACCACAGCTATGCTGAAAAAGCCTGGTAAGGGCTAAGGCCTGCGACTATTAAGGTGTCTATCTTTGTTTTTCTGCTGCTTTTGCTCTTCTTAGATACTGCGCAAATGAACCTCGACCATTTGATCTCCGCCATCTTAGTTCTACGCAGAGAGACTCTGGGAATCATCCAAACCCATACAAGTTAACAAAAAGCTCCCTTTATTTTCAGCAAGTGCAGGGAGCATCACCTCCACCATCATGCATCATCTGACTGACAAAAAAAGTACTGCATAGCCAGTGTCTCGGGGAAACTCTAGAATCAAGGGTTTCAGCAGTTATTTTCTCCCAAAAAAGCATACAGAAAAGAACTGGAAACTCACCACATCAGTATAGACCGCCAGACGTAATTTGCATGAGAAGATGGAATGTATACTGGAGCTCTAGGTGTCCTAATACACCCATGTGAAGCCCATAGGAATCTTTTCACAGATTTCAGTGAACTTTGGATCAAGTCTTAGGGACAATTAAATAGTCCTATTTTGTATATTAAGATTTTATGAATATGTGTAGGCAGCCATTCTGTACCTGTCTTTCATTGTGCTCCTGGAATAATTTCAGCCGTTAAATGGACAGCCATGGATCTCCCAGTCCCTACTCTGAGTTTGCTGCAGCTGACTGAGCCCCTGTCCATGTCTAATTCTTCCACATGAGAATCCCTGGGCCTGGACTGTCCATGCTATGAAAAACAGTATGAATAAAATCTGTGCTTCCTGGAGAGATACAGGCATGTTAATTTTCTTTGAGTTTATGACATCGCAATTTACCTTAATTTGTCTACAGCTGTCTTGAGGGAATGAAGGAAAGTCGTGGTGGGGAGAGGAAACACTTGAAATTCATTATATGAAAGTCATGTAACACAATTGTATTAACACTATGATTTACAGTAATAAAAACATTATTACAATGTGTTTAATTAGGAACCATTACAAGACCAATTAAAGTTGTCAAAATAGAACAAAAAAGCAACATGTGTTTTTCCCCTGGAGCAGTAGGATACAGTGAGGCTCATTATTAACTCTTAATTAGACAATAGAAGATTGCTTTTGCTTTGAGTTAAAATCCAAGCTCTTAGAAAAAAAACAGCTCTGAGTAATATTCCTCTCTGGCAGACATTGTTTAAACAATTTTTAGCACAACAGCAGAAGCATTTTTTAATACCCAGAGTAGACAGTTTAAAAAATCTGAATTCTGCAGTACCTGTTTAGATCAGCTTTAGCATCCAACACAGTTCTGACATTTGCAACCTGCATGCCAGCATCCACCTCACTGCAGAAAATAAGACACAATGGCACTTAGTTTACCTGGAAAGGATGGTCATGCAGCCCTTAAAGGAATCTAATTAAAATGCAGCTTGTTACCAGAGCAGTGCATCACATTGTGCTGCCATAGTAACCGGGGTCCCATGGACTTTTGGGGCCATCTGAGGGCATGTGTGCAAGAGGCACAAGAATCAAATGGATCACCTTTGGTACATTTTAAATGACATAAAAACTCTGAATGATTTGCTGGTATTACCAATGAAACAAATTAATTAACTCTTACATGTTCAGACAACGGACCAGTCTCAGGAGCAAATTTATTCTTACTACTGTTCTTTATGATATAATGCTCCCCACAGCTTATTTAAGAAGTGCACAACTTATTTGTAACATGTGAGCAACCAGTTTAAATTGACTCCCTACTAAAAAAACAATAGATAAATCAAGACCTGTGGGCTGTGGAAGATGAACAACAGAACTACCTGTTCTATTTAAACCGCTATTTCCAGTGCTATTTTCCAAAGTATCAGGCATGAGACTCGTCTCAGTTGTTGTTTTTGGTAGATGATTCCCTGCTGCCATACTGGGGGGGGAAAAAAAAAAATCACACTATAGCATGGGGCTTATCTTTCCAAATCATTCTCCTAAAACAGAAAGATCCTTAAACAACATTAAGATATATATAAAAGCAGTATCTTACATTGTACCTGATCCTAACTTCCCAGGAATGGAACCAATAGATTTGTCACTGAGGCATTCATTTTTCACAGTAAAGATGTCCAGGTCAAGAAACTCTTTTGACACATCACCTGTGAAGGAGACTACAAACTGTTGGTGGGATGCCACAGGTTACCATGAAAGATTTCTGCAAAAAAGCATAGGACTTCAGGTTCCATGAAGAAATTAAACTATTGATGAAAATGCCTGAAAGTTGTTTGAAATGATCAAGGGGATTTTTTACTGCTGTGAAGAAAAGAAAGAGCTCAATAGCAATTCTTCTGAAATACATGAAACTCTTGAGAAATATCGGGTTGGGACTGGGGGATGACATCAGAAGTTGAAGCACTGGTTTTCTAAGCCTCATGAAACCAGCGTGTTCATGTGATTTTGGTTCACAGTACTACATCATCAGCTCCCACTGTCTACAGAGATGGAATGGGCACATAGCTGGAAAGATCTATTTCACATTGGGCATGCTAGTACCAGGAAGGTTGAAGAAAGCCAGAAAGGAGCTCAATTCAAGAACAAGTTGGAGGGTTTATCCTCCACAGATCTGGCTCTCCTTTTGAGCATATCAGTAACATGCATGATGTGGTTGTGCCTAAATCTCCCCGCTTCCAAAACCAGACAATGGTATTTACCTGTTACCCAGAACACTGAAAAGAGTAGCTGCAAGTCAAGCTCAAAATCCTACTCAAGACTAGAGGACCTTAAACACAAAACCACCTGAGGTTAGAGGCAGCATTTGATCCAAAATAACAAACAATAAAACACGATAGAAATAAAACCGTCTCACATTTAAACCTTTTTACTATATGGAAAAACATCCAGGCAGCACATGTCTGAAAACAGACAGTAGACTGTACTTCTGCAAAATGGGACTTTATACAAGACAAATTCATTGCAACTAAGCCATCACTGTATATCCCAGCACTTTAACAGCCTTGGAACAGTAATTCTTCAAAGGGCCTCATGATTTCCTGATAATTTGCTGCAGCCCATTATTAATGGCTTCATTCACTTACAGGCTGTCCTTACAACAGCAAGTTTATTAGCCCTACAAATGAATCTATCTGTCAGCAAAGCTGCACCCAGCTGAGATAGCAGCCCTGATTTTCTCATTCTTCACCGTGTTTTTTGTACAGACTGGGCTTACATTTTCCAGTTTTGTTCTTCCAGTTCCTTCAAAAGAAGCAACACAGCTTGAATGCTTCAACAGGGGCTTTTGGAAGGGAAAGGTGGTGTAAGAAATCATCACTAATTTAGAAATTCACTTTTAATGGGTTATGTTTTATTTGCTTCAGTTGAACACCATTATTTACAGGCACAAGTTAATAAAACACATCACAAAACAATAAAATTTCAACAGCTAATATTTATAGGTGCATAGTTCATGCTCAATTACTTTTTTTATATGTATAATACATACACATATATATAAAGCTCTCACAATAAGTCATCTCTGCACAGAAAGAATAGTCATAGGAAAGAAATAAAAACTGTATCATAAACAATATCAGATTACTGACAGCTTATCAACAAAACATATACAGAATTAGAAATAAGCAGTAGACACTTAGGTGTTTTTACTTAATATTTTCTTTTTTAACTTTTAAACTTGAAGCCACAATATCCACAGCACAACAATGACCCTGCCAACCGGCTTTCATTTCAGCAGGAGGGAAATGCTGAAACAAGGTGGATGCAGTCACAGATACTCCAATCATTGCTGATGGAAGACTTCAAAATACACCGTAAAAACTGTAAAAAAATTTAACGACTGGGCACATGGAACTCAGCACTTGTACAGGATGGGACGTCTTTAGTAGTTAGTAGATTTCAGGTGATAGAAAGGAAGGAAAGGACTCTCATGCTTCAGGTTCATAGTCTTGATACTCCTCCTATTGAGGGAGAGCAGAAATCAACACCACTGGTATTTTAGATAAAGACATCCTATTTTCTCTATTTATTCTACTCCTGGTGGATTCAAGGCCCAAATATTATGGATTCTCATGTGATCAGGATATGACATTTATTTGTAGTTTGTCACATTTTCCAGATTCTGTACCTTACAAGTCATGGTACTTAGAGGAGAATTAGACTTCTACAGCGATTAACACATCATTCAGCTGATGCTGCCAGGAACTCCTGAGGCCACCCATGACAAATCATTTGGAGAGGAAGGAGGACTACCTCTGGGCTGAACAGCACACCAGGTGCTGCAGATCCTCATACAAGCCAGTAAATCATTTTAAAGGAGTGTTTAACTATGGACACAGGAGCAGCATCCATAATTTCAGTGATGTTCAAGATGTTACACTCAAGCCTTTAAGTCTTTTACTGGATCACGGCCTAAATTTTTTACACCTCTCATTTTCAGTCTAATTATCTAGGCTACCAAAAAACTGCTACTCCAACTACCAATGCATCATGCCAGACATTGTGGTAATATTTTAGATAGCTGGTTCATAAAAACCAACAAAATAATTTACTCCCATAATTGCATTAACTTATGATCATGTTTCACAAAGCATGATGCATTGGTGAGTGGCCAAGCTATTAATTTAACCTATGAAGATGCAGTTTGTCCTGCATTCCCTATTAAACATATTAAAGAAACAAGTTTACCGTGGATTACTCAGAAACCCAGCCATGAGCGTTATGCAACACACACAGTATTTTCCCATTTAACTTCCTTACTACCAAAAAAAGCAATTAATTTTCTGATTCCCTCTGGCAGATCTTGGCCAAAGAGGCCACATTTTTGCTGTGCCCTTGCAGCTCTCAGCAACAGCCTGAGTCAGGCTCATGTAACTTAAGCGTGCAGCCTCCTCCTGTGCCCTTCTTTTACGTGCACTCACAGCAAACACCACAACAGATTTACCTCTGGAGGCATCTCGTAAGCCTCGTTCTCGGGATCCACAGGAACATCTGTATTATTCACCATTCCCTCCTGCAGGAAACCCTCTTCATTCTACATTTAAAACAGGGAAAGAAAACTGACAGTGACTGCTTGCCTCATCATTTCCACCAAAGCGTGACTTGCCTTCCCATCAGTGGTTGACTTCTTGGCCTGTCCTTTGGTTGTGGGATGTTGCCAGGGGTTGTGGAAAGTGAGAGGACATTATACGTGGAGAGATCATCTTCACGTTTCACGGGGATATCCATGGGAATGACTACTGTCATCTTTTTGAATAGCTGAGATCCCATTTTTCTCTTGCCATGAACAGGCCAAGAAGTCAATCTGAATAAAAGAATAGTACCACCACCAACTTGCTGAATATCTTAGGAAAATGTTTTAATCTCACAGAAATGTTTTGGTCGAGTCACGAAGTAAGCCAAAACAAGGGAATTTTGTGCCTTAAGAAACCGATCTGGGAAACAAAGTTCCACACAAACTGTGTAAGTATCACATTAAGTTATCACATTAACTCGTGTTTAACTGCTTTGGGGAACACAGTCACAGGTATGCAAAAGTGCCTGTAAAAACAGGCCAGTATTGGATAGTATCAAGACACACAAATGAAACAGTAATTCAATTATCTTTTTTTTTTAATGTAATAAACAAATCTATCCTCTCATAAACCATTGTTTATTTCAAAGTTTTAGCCTTTTCACAATAGATTGCAAAAAGGGGGAAACATGCTGATTTTTTTCTTCTGTTTTAGAACCTAACTGTATTGGAAAATGCTTTTTTCCTTTAATGGGTTATACCTTTCCATGCTCTCTGTCAACCAGCATGTCACACTATGCACTATTGATACTATGATACATGGTATGATAACTTTTACTTATTCTAGAAGCACTTCTATTTTATACAGCAATTTTAGTAAGAGATTCTTGGAATTAACAAGACTGCAATGGTGTGAGGAATAACGTGTTGAATAAGATTATTAAAAGAAAATTATTATTCTCCTAGAACTATAGATACTCTGTACGATACGAAACAAACACAAAGGAAAAAACCCACAACATTTGGGCCAATCCCCTTTGTAGCTGTTACTACAGAAGTTCACAGAGAAGAAACATGAGTTCTGCCAGAGCAGAGGCTGCTGGAGTTCATCCTGAACTGTAAGAAAATTGATATGAAAACAGGCAGAGTGTCTTAGTGGGACTATTGTGACCATGCTGATTTATAACAGGTCTCGACCTAGACAGAAACACACTAAAAACCAATTACGGACACTCAGGAAGAAATTCATTTTAAAAACACCACCCTGCAGTCTGGTAGCATAGACAGAACTACAAAATTAAGTAAGTCACAAACCACTCTAATGAGCTAATTCTTCAAAGCCTACAAATTATAAGATAGTGGCACTAAATTAAATTTAGGATGGAGATAAAATGAGGGTAAGAAGCTAAATCTGAAACTCACCTCTGAAAGCTTAACACAAAATAGAATATAAAATGCAAAAGAGGTGGTACTAAACCGTCTTTACCTTCACACAGTATTTATTGTGCTTCTCCATTTGCCACATATTGGGGCTCCCTGTGTGGTTTAACCAGGTGACCTTAGTCATAACACTCTGTTCCTCACTTTCTGCACCACCCCAAGCTCAAACTGTGTTTTCTTCTGCCAGATACTAATCCTGTTCTCCCTTGGATCAGTCACCTCTCTGATACATACTTTCCACCCTCATCATCGAAGGCTGTGATGTGCAGAACTTATATCCGTAACACGGATTCTTCTCATCAGCTCTTATTTCAGACTTTAAAAGGTCCAGTATGAAGAGATATCTGGCCCTATTCCTTCTCAGTGGGGCCAGATATGCTTTTTCCTTCGGAGGTAAACAGCACGGTCTGTGTGGAGTCAGGGCCTAACTGTTCTGCCAAGTTCCCTCCATGCATGTGCCTGCTCTGAGCCAACACCCTGCGCTGCTCTGTGGCGTAGACAGCGTGGACAAATTCCAAAAAGCCAAGGGACACTCATTAGTAAGGTTGCAAGCACCTTTATTTAGGTATCTAATAGGCACCTGTGTCTTTCAGAACTGCCAGTGTTGAACACTGGGGTGTTCAGCATGAGAAGTAGTTTATCAGGCTTGAAATTATGAGAAAAACTAGGCCCAGCTACAGTTCGGCCTCATCTTATTAAAACATTTGAGCTCCTCAGTTTACATGACTTCAGAATTTACTCACCTCAGCTTCTAAGCAAACTTCTAAGAGCATTTATGCCTGTTTACTTTTATGAGAAGTAGCATCAATCTTTACCAGCTTTGACTGAAATAGCCAAATAGAGAGTGTAATGCAAATTTTACAGCTGTTACTGTGCCCTTGATCTAACAGATTAGCTCTAAGGACCTAAAGCTCCCATCGCCTGCTCTCCTGCTTAATCCAAAATACAAGTTAATTTCTGCTTTTCCCAGTCATTAAGGAACAGCTTCAGCTAACAATCGGTACATCAAGTAAAACTGTGCCCAAAATCAGGCTTCAGGGTGCACAAGAAAGCAAGCATGCAGCCTAATGTTATCTGTAGCAGGAAAACAGATGGCAAGTGAAACTGCCAGGACCATTATTAACGACAAGGAAAAAGCCTTGCCAGCTGAATTTCAAATAAGAGCTTCGAAGTTTGTATGCTGTTTGTTTGTTACAAACCTCTGCAACAGATCTGGACTGTCCATCAGGATGACAGAGACACAAGGCCGAAAAGACTGAATTTATCATCTTCCCAAGTCCCTTCAGCAAGTTCAGGATGGAGATTTCTCTACAGCCTCAAATAAAAGAATCAGCAGCACTAGAAAAATACAACATCAACCACACCACCATTATGTTTTCAAAGGAAGTAAATCATAAGCCATAAGAAACCTCCAAGGGAATTCTTTGCCTGCGAAAGGTTTATCGCCTTTGCCCAGCTGCAAGCAGCAACACAAACACCTCCTTTCATGTTGATGTCACTGCAGTTCAAATGAGGACGACATTACTCAAGGTCATCTGTTACATAAAAATGCACAGCAAAGGTGACCACCTCATTTTAAATGGTGGCATGCTCTGCTTCTGGTGTACAGTCTCCCCAAAGTAAAGGTATCACAAAAGATCACCACTCCCAGTAACACAGAGTCATCTAAGGTACACCTTAAATCATAATCTAGCTCCTTTACAACAAAGAAATGCAATTTTTCATTGCCATGATCAATAATTCCATATCCTAATTCAGTTGTGGAAGAGGAAAACCACCCAAAAGACCAATTCTTGTTTTAATACGAAAGACATTTTTCTCAGGAAGCTGCAACCTCTCTTAACCACACTGAAGGGCATTTCCAGAGGGAAAGATTTTTTTATATTAGATGATCTGAAAATCTCAACTAAAGCTTCTCAGAGATGAAGTCAGTTTTTAACTGGGGAGCATGAACTCTTGCTGGGAAAACACTTTTAAAAGGGAAAATTACAATTCACCCAATAAACAAGGTGTTAGAAGAATGGTGAGGTGAGGACATCTGCTTGTCCCCCTGAGGATTCCCTTAAGAAAAAATGAATACCCACCTGCATTTCAGTTTGAAGCATGGTCACTCTGGGTAAGACTTGTATTTTTACTCCGGGGAGTCTTGTGCCCTCAGACCCCACATTACAGAAAAAAAACTTTCGTGCTATCCCAAGCAGTGCAGACCATACTGCCATTCCGAGGCATTAATAGGAGTGTCACTTTGTGCTATCAGCACTTCTGCCTGCCTTGGTAAAGGCATGAGCCTATCAGACCTGCATGAGGCCCACGAGCTACCAGGCAACCTGGCAAGCCCACCCACACTTTTCCCAGGAATACGTGGCTATGTTATGCGGTGTATACCCTCTCTTCCGTGAGGTGCTGTTCTCTCATTTTGCCAAAAAACTTGTGCCCTTTTATAAACAAAGAGGGGATGGTGTCCCATCATTGTGAAGTGACACATTTGCATGACCCTGGGCACTAGTTCTGACTCAAAGAACGGGTATAAATATAATTGGTATACAAGAGTATGAAGCAGAACTGCTGTGATAGCTCCAAAATGTTGATTCCTCCTCTTCTACAATGGGAATGAATCCTGCTAAACTCTGTGCGTGACAGTGTGAAATGACACATTTTTGCAATTAAATAGTAATCAAACTAATTAAAAACTCCTCCTGAAGACCTGGCCCTATTAAAATATAGAATATTTGACAAAACTTTAGGACTACTCCTTTTACCATGTAGATGTCACCAAATAGGTTTTTCTTATTTCAGTGTTTTTGTGCAAATTACACCCCATTCTTTCCCTTCACTCTTTTTCCTATCTCATAACACTCTTGGTGGAAGGGGAGACTGTTTAAGATCTTGAAAAACAGACCAAGTGGCCCAATCCTGGTACTGCTGCTAGGTGAGCACCACTTAGTGAAACGGTCACCTTCAAGAGTGTGCATTCTGTCCCCTCGGTGACATGTCGGTATTGCAATGCCAAGTTATTGCCATCAGAAAGAAGGTAATTTATCCCAAGTCAGAGACAAGAGCAATTTCAAAAGGAAGCATTTTAATTGTAATTGTAATTTAGTGGCTGATCGAAACTCTATACTTTGTCATCTTGCTGGGAAAACACTTGTTTTTTCTCTCCATTAGGAACACTGATGGAGTCTTACAGTCATGCATAATTCTCACGATTACTAGAGACTAATTCCTTCTGGAGTGATTCCACATCCTGAGATAAATAAACCAGGCTACCAAACTGTCAGCTCTTAGAACATTTATACTGGCAAGAGGCAATCACCCCAGAAGCCACGAACCACAGAGGGCAGAAGACACCTCTAGAAATTGTCCACCTTGAGCAGCTTGCTCAAGGCCGTGCCTGATCATGTTTTAACCATTTCCACAGATGGAGACTCCAAAACCTTGCTGGATAACCTCATCCAGTGTTCAACTAACCACACAGTGAAAAACCTTTTTCTTATATTTAAATGGAGTTTCCTGCATTTTAGTTAGTGCCCACTGCTTCCTGCCATTTCACTGGGCACCACAGAAGCGTCTGGTTCAATCTCCTTTATCTCCACTCCCACCAGGTGTTTATACTCATTGATAAACTCCTCCCCAAAACTCATATTCACGTCATTTCATGGTTGCTGATTTTCTGTCTGTTTTTGAGACCTCTGTAGAATTTCCTATGAAGATATTGTGGGAGGACCTTTTCTCTAGTTGAAAGCCCTACTGCCCACAATAAATAAGGTGAGGCTTGCCTCAAACACCTAACAGATTAATGTAACTTGAGAAGTTAATTCCACAGTTAATTCCAGCAAAATAGATTATTAAAACTCAGTGAGCACTGGTCACTCTACATCACTTGCCAGTCTGTTATGGAGTGTTTCATAATGTAAAACTGTGAACCAATTAAATTAAAACTGTGTAAATTAATCAAATTAAAACTGTGAATCAAAAAAGCTATGAACCAAGACAAGAGGCATTATGGAAAAGCAGTGAACTAGAATAGGGAAAAAGCTGATTTACAAGGTAATCTTCGGGAAAGTCCTTTGAGACCCCAACAAAATGTTTCATGCGAAGTAATTTTAACATAGTCCAATTTGTTGTACGTACACACCGGTTGGTACCTGTGGGAGCTCAAAATAAGAAAATACACATCCAAAAAGCATTATTACCTTGAAAAATTATCATGTACTGATAGAGTAATGCCTGCCTGACAGCCACGGGCATGTACATCTTTCTGGGCCCAGATGTTAATTCTAGCCCAGTATTAGTGAATTATTGAATTTGCTGTTGTTACAGTCTAGATAATTGCACTAGTAATCTGTCTTTATTTATTTAGGGATTAAATTGTTTATCCTTAAGCTATTGGCCTGTTACCACATCCCAAACCTATAACTCAATAGGGCTGCCTCAAGCCCTTACAACTGGTAACTCCATGTCCCTCCAGCCTGACTAAGCTCATTTCATTTTGGTATTACCCACCCTGTGAGAGCTTTTGCCAGGAGCTTTCAGTCATTATAGGGTGGAGCTTAAAGTAAAATTTTGGTATTCATTTTTTTTATACCCCCAGTGCAGCTGTTATTGTTCCTGTGCAAATTTGCCTCCTGCTACAAGCTGAATAACAATTTGCTGTGCTCATGGGCTTAAAATTCCCCTTTGAAAAGAAAATAATTTGTATTCTTTCTTCTCCAAAATTTACTCCACCAGGATATTCAGGGGCTGGAACCTGTACTGAAGTGGAAAAAATAACTGTCTTCTCCATTTGGTAACTCATTTTTTACAGATATTTTGACTATAAGGCTCAACTTACCTGGATGGGAGAGCAACCCTCGAACAAAGAATTCCAACAAAAGGCAAAACAAAGATATGCTAAAATGGCCTCAATTCATTTACTTTCCTAGTCCTAAGGTATTGTATTCATGGAACTGACTGAGTTATACAGTTATAACTGAGTTGCCAGGTCAGCTTAGGATGCTTTAAAGCTCCTGCTCGCTCATTGCAATAGTCAGTGCCTCCAAGACTCCGCTGTAAATGACAAAGCATCATCATCAGTCCAGTTGTCTCACTCCAGAGATACTGAGATGTATCTGTGCACCAGCTAGAAATAAAGTAAACTGTTTTAATTATCCCTAAGCTGAACACCTAAGTGAAGGAAATGATGAGAAAGCACTATGTGTGAAGGAAACTAGCTGTTCCAGTGCACAACTCATTTAGAGTACCAATAATGAAATGAGACTGTCTTCCTCCTTCTCCTCAAATGGAGAGCTGAAATGAAGAAGACACATTTAATTAAACAAATAAATATCAGCAATAGCACAATTGCAATGAAAGGCTAAAATAGTGCCTGCAAGTGCTACAGGCTGCATTTTGATTTGCATTTTTATGCCTTTCAGTTGGCAATGACAAAAGTGAAAAGGAAAACAACTGAGGCTTACAGAGAGAGGAATGAAGTGTCTGTGGTAACCTGTAACCTGTGTCTACAAATGGGTGGAAATAATTTCTGTTTATAACAGCTTACAAACTGTTGTAAATGCCTGAAAAACAAATTTCAGTACAACACAGATGGTATACATTTTTTCTTTCCTTCCTTTAAAATTCCTCAGATGAGACTCCTTCAGAGTACAACAGGAACATTTCTGTGAGAAATCAAATTTGCTGAAACTCAGATTCATGTTTGCACAGGCTGCTAAAGTACCCAGTTAGAGCCACTGGAATGTTGCTATTTGCTGATAAACGAGGATTACATGGAGAACCTGCTCATCGCCCAGGCCAGACCAGAAGTTCATATGAGTTCTATGCTGATGGACATGTGCATCAATTCCAGGTGACTTAAAGTAAGAGGCTGCCTAGGGGCTGAGTCAATGTGACATCAGCAACACATGCAAACGCATCCAGGACACACAGCCCTTTCAGCTTCATCCTTTTCTGCTTCCCAAATCTGTGGTGACATTGAAAACTCCACAAGTAGGGAAAGAAAAAGCTAGAGCACATCATTTGGAAAGATTGAAGTTATTTCTAATTGCAAAACTGTGAGAGTGATACATGCTAACTAGACATCACATCAGAGCTGTGGCCACAGACCTGCCTCTCTTTCCACTCTCCTGAACAAGGTAATAACAATATTTTAGAATAATAGATCTGCTCGAATATCCACTATCAACTTCATTATTTACATTCTCAGAACTGAAATTTCAGGCTGCGGATCCACAGAAATCTTCAGTCAAATAATACCACTAATTTCAATAAGGATTTGGAAGAAGGACCAAGGACTGCACTGAACTGTTTGGTCAACCTTATACAGTAAGAAGGAACAATAAACAGCCTGACTTTATTTTTATTATTTTTGCTATGTAACTCAAAGATATCTTAACAAAACTGAATAAGTGACTGAAAGAAATAACATGCACCTCAATAGGAAAACGTGTAAATAAGTGTTACTTACACACTCACCAAATCACAGTGCATGGGCAAATGGCACACAGAAAAGAATTACAAAGTCAAAGAGTAACATAAGCCAAAAATGTCACATTAGTGCAAAAAAGGGAAGCCATTCTCTCATGTATTATAAAGGCCTAGCTAGCCCTGGGAGGCCTTCTCCTGAATACAGAATTCAATCTACACAATGCACTTGGCTGGGGATGTTAGGAGATCCCAAAGGAGAACAGCAGGAATGATCACATCCTAGAACAGAGGGGAAAACGAAGGAATCTGTCAGACACTACGTCTATCAGGAGCTCCATGGTTTACCTAAACCCATCTGTCCCTTTCTGTAATGGAGAATTCTCCATTCTGTGTGAACCCATCACCAAGAATGACCTCCAAGGACAATATCTGAACTTTACCTTCATTAAATAAAACTAGAACATCACACATGACCTTGACAGATCACATTAACTAGAAGAATGGTACACATCAGCTTGGAAGACAGCACAGAAATGAGCAATCTTGGTCAGATTTGGCTCTACTAGGTCAGTAAAGATGATTTTAAACAGCACGGTCCCAGCCAAAACTGCAATGTTATTTTACCATACTTTATTTAAAGCATTTTGAATATCATAATCATGTTTCAACATTACATAAATTTTCAGTGCAGATAAACTCCAGGAGGATATATTCTCTTTCCTAAAGACAAAATTAAAGAGGAAAAATAAATTTCCTCTAAAAAAATTCTCCAGTTATACAAACAGTTCATTCAATACTGTATTTATTACCTAAAACAGCAACCTCTAAGCCACAGCTATTTCTCCTACTCTTAGAAAAAGTCCTCTACACAGAACTGCAGGCCCAGCCACCCTTCGGCATCACGAGCAGCCGAGTTCCCACTGTGTTACACGTGGCCCCAGAGAGAGCACAAGTTCCAGCTCTGTACCCTATCTCCTGTGACTGTAGTCACAAAGCAATGAAGCAACTTCACTCACTCCCAAGGAAGTTCTTACAGAAAGGGGAAGATCTCTCTTCAGGTAGTGGGAAGAGGGCAGGTTTTGCTCCCTTTTGCTTTTCCCTAGAGTATGAGCAGACAAGCTAATGCAATCAGCACTGACTCATTTGCTTGTACTCTCCAGCACACTGAGCTGTGGGCTCACAGGTGTCTAGTGGCAGGATGTCACCTTCAAAGGCTGGAATTGATTGACAGGACATGCTACAAGTGAAGTGGCTACCCTTCAGTTATTATCAGTGAGCATTTCTCTAAAGCATTCCTTCAATTCCAACCTATTACAGCACTTCACCCAACTGGGGAATTTTAAAATATATTTCTTCTACAGAGTAAACCAGCACTCGCTTTGAAAAAAATCCACTTGCAACAATTATTTGAACTACAAAGGTTTCAGGAGTATTTCCTGCAATTGCGATCTATTCAGCAGCAGATCAAACACTACAAAAGACTAGAGAGACAGCCTGCATTTTTAAATTTATATTCCTGAAGCAACACTCTTCATCCAGAAGCAAGTACACAACTATTCAGAGCTTTCACTTGAATTGGGAAAGGTTACTTCACAGTCCAGTGGCACAAAACACAAACATCACGAACATCTCTTCAGCTTATTCTTCTCCCATAGAAGAAGAAATAACTCTTTTTAACTAAATGGAAAGAATTACTTAATAAAGTCTACCTAGTAAGGTGCAGTAGGCAAGGAGACTCTTTAAAGACCAGTGCCTAAATATACAATACTTCAGTATCTGTGTTTTCTTTCCCTCCTCCCCCAGCACCGCTATTGTTATCTTTGCTTTTCACTTCTGGCTTAGATGCAGGAAAGCAGCAGACTGAAGTCTGCCATCCTCTACACTGCATGAGAGTGGATTTCAAAGCAACAGCTTTCCAGGCCAAATTCTGCTCTATCTTTGTCAGTATAAGCCTGGTGTAGCTCTCCCCCTCACTAAGCCATTTCTGTACTTACACCTATATGTCTGAGAGCAGCCTGGGTTTATGATCCCCTTTTCAGACACCTGCTGCTATCCCTAAAGGGATAGACAGCAGAAAAATCTTCACTACTACTTCACATATAAGAAGTCATAGAGCATAAGTTTGGATGGCCTTTGAGGAGTCACCCAAGTTGCACCTCTGTTTTAGGCAGGCTCAGCTTTCCCCACATCATGCCAAACAGATGTCTGGGAAAAGCCACTCAAAAGTCTTAAAGTAACAAATGTTTGATACTGGAAAAAACATTACCCTGACTCATTTCAGTCTTCTCTGGCCTAACCCAGCTCCTTCTGTCCACACAACACAATTAGGAAAAACCTGTGGAGCATCCACTATCCTGTACCTGCGGTGCTCATTTATGAGAACTGCAGACAAAGTACCTCTTGCTAGAGTTGGGATGTGACTGCTTTGTGTTTGGAACAGAGCCAAGTGGGGCAGAGATGCTGCTCACCATGTTGCTGAGAAGGAAAAGGAGGGCAAGCCCCAGTGTTACCAAAAGTCCAAAAAGTACCTGAACCAGAGTGGCCTGATGATGATCTCAGCCATAGATGAAGCTTCAAAGAGGAACTGTTGCTGCACTGTTTTTACCAGAAGGAGCCTTCTATTAATAAACTCTGTTAAACCACTTGACATTAAAATGCAGAGCTGCTTTTAAAGGATCAAAGCATTGAATGTGAGTTATTAGAATTGTTAAAATGACACTTTCCCTCTGGTCCTTTCTTATTATTAATCACAGTAGCTCCCCAAATATCACCAGCTAAGCAGGGGCTGCCACTGGAATGCATTTAAGTTACAGGGAAGTTATCACCATAAACTGCTGGAATTCACAGGAAGCAGTCAGTCTCACAGCCACTAGGAACAAAAGGCAAGTATCACTTTTCAAATCTACTCTTCTGATTTGAGAGAGGGGATTCAAATCATACTCCAGCCCTCACCCCGTTTATATTTAAGCATATCAGAGGAAAAAATGATGCATACACACCATAGAGGTAGCACACAAAAAAAGTAGTTGAGATAAAAGCATGTAGTCTGCTCACAACATCCAGAAAACCAGGTAAAACCACAATTCGGCGAGGAATTTTTGAGTGCAATACTGCTTAGTAATTGCACTCATTACACCGTTTACTTTGGGGATTAATAGGAAAAAACAAACCACTCTTCTTCAAATTCATGGCATAACAGTCAGCTACATGTGATTTATGGAAGCTCAGATGAAGCTGAGGAAGAAGAATTTCATGTATGTCACATCGATGAGATTGATTATTAACAAAGCTTATTCTATGAGAGACAAGAATGCTCAGTTAAAACAGAGAAGGAGCGAGAGAACACATGCAGCAAATTAATTACAGTTGGTACAGTTCTTTCTCCTACAAGCCACATTTGCAGTTCCTGAACAACAGTACACTGCCTGAAGCAGTACAACATTTTCTCCATCATAGTGAGAACCTAAATGCTGCTCTTTTGTATTTTCAGAACTGAGGATAAAACAAAAAGATTTGCAGGATGAGTCCAGGCTTCAGAAAAATATTTGTACTTATGATATGACTCCCTGTAGTTTGAAAATGACACAAAAACCTATCTGCTACCAGCCATAAAGATGTTTCTCTGCACGTGCTGGCTGATGAACATTTGGATAAGAATCAGAGCCAGATCTTAAGAATCACCCATGCAGATCTGAACACAACTCACTTGCAAGACCGCCACAGATGGATGCCCAAGTGTTTCCAAATGCTCAAGCAGTATCACTTAGGCACTCAGCTGGTGAGTTTATGTGCAAATGCCATTTTAGAAACGACCCATACTAGAAAATACTTCTATGGAATACAAGGCTAAGAGTAAATTTACTTTGACATGAACAAAAAGCTAAATGAAATTCAGTGTTATATCATCATCTTTTAATAACAACCTCCAAATAATTTTCTTTCAGTTACCTGATAGGTATTTGCGCATTCCCAACATAGGGAGTATTGCAATGGCTCTCATTAAAGTATGATAACTTTTGTAGTGGTTTAACATAAAGCCAAATGATGTGTTTACTGTTCCATAACAAGCACTGTTCAACAAACAGATTCAATGAGGAAACATAGCAGTGAAAATAGCAGTGATTCTCTTATACATGTGTATCATTTCTGTACAAGCAGACAACAAACCGACTGGTCCTTGTTCTCTGGTTTAGTTGCTCCTCTGCCTGGAATTATCCAAGAAAGGCAGAGGCATTGGAAAAAGCAAGAACTGACTGCTCTAATATTATGGACCTCTTTCCCATACCTGTAACATTTCAAACTAAATATGCAAAGTGTGGATGCTTAGTGGGCTACATTTACCTAAAGTCACTTCTGACAGGATATGCTCTGGACCACCTAGCACCCTCAAAAAGCTATTTACAGGAGAATAACTAGTGTCCCAAGAATTCAGAAGCATTTTTCTGAGTAGATTATTGCAGAAAAGAAGTTCGACACATTCTTTGCAACAACAACAACAAACGTAAACCATATTGTGTGGCTGCATGGTACTTTGTTGCCAGCTGGACTGAAACCATGACATATATGTAAGCAATCTGATAAAACAAGCTTAAAATAACATTACTACTGGAAGCTTAAAAGCTGATCTACTTCAACTTGAATTATTTTTAAATATTTAAATTCATTTAATATTCATTAAATTCATTCATTTGATTCAGAAAAAGATTTTCAAGCATACACTTAAGCAAGTAGTTAGTTCCACAGAAGTCAAAGCTTTTACATAGGTTTAATAGCAACAGAACACTAGCCAATCAAGAATGACCTTCAGAAATCCAAAGTGTTTCAAGTGCCAAAAAATCAAACTACTTAATATGGTAAGGTAGGACATCTTGGAAATTTGATGCAATCCACTTTCATCCAGTGAAAGACCCAGCATGTACCCATCTATAATCTCCCAGATTAAGTCAGTGACAATCGAGCTCTTCTACTGCACCCTCACTGCAAAAGGAGCATTAAGATTCACATATAAAGAGACAGTATTCAAGCTAAATGTGTTCCTAACACCAGTTCCAACAACCCCGTGGAAACCAAGACTTAAGTCAGAGCAAGCTTAGGAGACAACATTCCCCCAGTGCCTATCCACTGCAGGAACAGAATCCCTTCAGCACTTGAGGTTTTTTTTTTTACTGCCACCGATTATCCCATGCAGAGGAAAAATGCTCTAGTGCTTTGTGCTGTGTGGGTGATGCTCCCATTTCCCAGCTGAGTTTGGTTCAACATTTATAGAAGGGGTAAAGTATTCTGAATTGGCTTCTATCAGTAAAATGACTCAGTGATCACTGCGCAAGTGGGAGGACTTCAAGCATTTGACATCGCTTCGCACATTCTTGCTGTCACAAATGCAAATGTTAGCGAATTTAAACTCATTCCTATCTTGTCATTTTAAAATCCTAAAGGGACCTTTGATCATTCAGTGGCCTGTTAAATATTTAGCAGTCAGGAAGAAAGGATTTTCTTTTTCCTTCTGTGATGGTTTAACTGGTTTCAAATCTAATACTGCTTCCTTTATGTGAATACAATGTATCACCATTTACCCACCATTTTCCTCACAGGAAAAAAGATCCCTTCAATTAAAAACTGATCTGCCTTCTAAACTAATGAAAAAAGACAGAAGTAATATAAACAGAGAGGATAGGGCTGTGAACCCCACAAGCTACATAATCTGTATGCACAGAGCACACATGCATCTTGGGGGCTTAAAAAATAAATTTTAATTACTCTGTCCCCCTTCAAAGCTAAGTGCCTTGCAAATATTGGCTGGGGACATGCTCAACTCATTGAAGGCAGCACTGCCACTACCCTCTTCAGAGGTGTAGGGCTTTGGTCCTGAGGGTACCAATATTCCTACTGCACTTGAACCTGTTAATCCCACTGAAGCACATTTGAATGTTTTCATGGTAATATTCATCACGCTCCATGAGGCGATGCGTTTCTCTAACTTAGGAGCTGAAATTAAGCACCAGGGAGCACTGACCTGTAACCAGCCCTGTTGCTCTGGCTCAACTCTGCTAGCAGCCTAAGGAGAGATGGCTCCTGCACCCTCCCACACAAACCCTCTCCCATGCTTGTTAGCATGCCTGTTATATTAATGACTCATCCTCCTCGTAAAGCACCAGCTCAGACTTCTCATTAATCACCTAAAGTGTGCTGGCTTCTGCAGTTTGCTCCAAGTCCCCGCTCTATGAATAATTCAGGCTTCAGCATTACAAACACAGGGAAGGAGTTTGTGGGTCAGGTCCTGCACTTCAGCAAGGACTCTGTAACTTCACAGAAAACACCTTATGGTCAGAATCTGTTTTTTCCAACCCAGAGTTGGGTAATTCCTGGATATTTGTTATGAGCCAAAAAAATTGCTTTCAAAATGTGATTCTTAAATTGCATGAGTGGCCAGCAGGTTACTGCTGGTGCACTCGCAGTGACAGGCTCAGACAGAGAACCAGTCCTGTACCACAGCCTAGTCCACTTTTCCTGTAGAAAAACCACTGACTAGCTTGTTTGACAGTATGAAAACCTAGAGTAAAAAATGAATGTACTGTATTGTGAATTGATTTATCCTTCAGCGGAAGAAAAAAAAATTCCCTCAGAATATTCTGAAAAAGGCTCTATATGTGTTATGAGAATGAGAAAGCCACTGAGAAGAGCTAGAGGTTGTGGGGAGGAAGCACTGACTTTTGATGGACTGTGGGCACTTTCTCCTGCATCCCAGCCACCACTAGATTACATTCACAGTTCCTTCTTTACATCTCTTTGAATTTCAATTAACTGTTTCTTAATTATTTCTGTAATAACTTCATTTTACTCCATTTTACAGATGACCTTTTTTAACGCTAACTACAAAGTAATATGGCTTCCCACTCTAGCTTAAAATGGGTTTCACACAAATAAACATCAGGGCAAAGTGCGCTGTTAGCAAAAACTAACAGCCTATAACTGATGTAAATTTATGTCCACCCACCAGTTAAGCCCATCAATTTCTTCTCATAAAATGTCAAAGCACCTGTCAATCTTGCAGACAATGTGAGAGGTTTCACCACAGAGACTAAAAGAACAACTCTCCCTTCTTACTTCTCACACCGATAAGGCAACCATTTGATACAGAGGTTAGAGCCCAGACACACTGGATGTCTATCAGAAACTTCACAGCTATAAAAGCAATGCATCAAGCCTGTACCACTCCTTGACACATCACTTTCTAAAATACACACTAGATACCACATATGGGGTGTCTATCTAGAACCATGTATTTGGCAGGTGTATACCAGAGCAGTTGCACTGACTTTAGACCCCATGATTGCTCACTTATCTATCACGATAGACTGGTTATCTACCAGGACTGTTTGTATCTTTTGGAGCACCAGTTCTCAGATAGCTGGTTAACTTCAGTTCAAGAGATGTGCTTCGTTCAAGACAAAGCCACAGATCTTCATGTATAGCTCTCTCCACAAAGGAAGGGGACAGCTTTTTCCCTGGCTGGGGCTACCAGATTGAACCTACAAAAGCCTAAAATACCACGAAGACTGGATTGCTGCAGGCTAACTGGATAATTCCCCAGCACTCATATCTTGAAAACACTACTCAATTTCCTTCCTTGGGACAAGTGTCTGCAGCTACCCTGCAGGAAGTGTTCATTCCTTCTTTCCTTGCCTGCCTAAAATAAATACCTTTCTGGCACAGAAAACAACCTACTTTTAGACATGCCACATATGAGCAATACATTTTGCTGTAAGACAGCAGACTGAGACCTGAGCTCACGGCAGCAAGGGGCAGCCCACAGCTGACAACAGTCACAGATCAGCTGAGCTCATGTCTCAGGCAGCACTGCTTTTCTGCCTGAAATACATTTTGTTTCCCCTTCTGCTTTAGACTTCTGTTTTGTTTTGCACTTTAAGATTACTAACTGCAAACCCAGCAACCATGTGTTGCTGCACCTCAAAGTCCCAGCTCCTCTGGTGAATGGCCCCTCAGTGAGGGCCTCACCATCCTCATCTCACTGTGCTTTCCACTGTGTGTAAGAGCAGTCTAAGCCCAGTCAGCACTGACCTGTGTAAGGAATGGTCTCTTGTTACCTGGGAAGATGTCCTGGCTCAAGAGACGAGACTTTTGGAAGTGATGCAATTTCTCTCGTCAAAGGACTACCTGCCTTGCTCCCAGCCCCACTCATTGCTGGATGGCTGTCCGTGCAACTCCAGCATGCTGGTCCAGTAGTGGAAAACTACTAAAATGCCCTACTGACCAAACCTGCAACACCACTCAGCACTCCAGCTTGAGGAATATCGATGCTGCGGCTTCACCACATCAACTCCACATTTTAATTGACTCAAAGTCTTGATCTCACTAAACCATCCAGTGGGGGTTAAAGTGTCCCAGCACAGTAAGAGCACTCATGAAAATACTGAAGGAGCTTTCCCGTTCAAGTCAAACAACTTTTTATTTCCTTCCATAATACATTGCTTTAGTCAGGGCAATCTGACACCATTCAAAAGCCCATATTTAATCAACAGCAGTTAAAAGTTGTCCTTCTACATGGGAATTTAAAGTAATTAACTTCAGCTGCTGAGCTTTTTAAGGACACTTCCCTGTCCAGCACTTTCACACTACCAGAGCTGAGACTGAGGCCTCTTCATAGCTACACCCCCCACATACACACAGTCAGAACAGGTTTCCTCACTGGCTGGACCCCAGGATTCCCACAGCACAGTCTCAGATGTCTCCATCTTTTAAGTACTTTAATCATGGTATAAAAACAAAAGTACAGCTCAAGCGGGTGCCTCTGAGAAGGGACTCAGAACAAAGGAGCCCCTGGGTTTTTATACCCTTACAGTCTAAGGGCAGGAAATGCTAGAATCATCAGCTTCTGCTGTGTCCCTGAGTGTCCAGTCCCCTGGCTGGTCCACAGGTCCTTGTGCCCTTTGTTCTGCACAGGGTCAGCACTTCATGGCCTCTTGCCTGGGGCTCAGGATCCTGCCCCCCAGAGCTGAACCTCTAACTCTCAGCCTGTAACTCAACTGTACTGCAGCTGCACCCTGAGCTACCTGCACTGAATATAAGCTTGCCAAGATGCTGAGTGAACTCACTGCGGAAATTCCAGACTAAGTTTCCACTGGAAAGTTTTGCTGTATTAGTGGTACAGATAGGGATCATGAAACCAGTCTGTCTTTACTGGTATGCCTGTACCTGCACCAATTCTTGCAATGCAGTTCTTCAACCAGCATAGCATATTCTGAAAAACTTTCTCAAATTTATTTTTTTTTTTTTACTATAAAAGCTTTGTTGACATTTGGGATGAAGTTCCTCAGAGAGCTCTACCAATATCTGTCTACCTTCTAAATATAATCTTTCTTCAGACATCTATCACATCCTCCCATGATACACACAGAATCTGTTCAAGCTTTTCATACAGTCAGTGACAGATTTAACTCTGCATTTGCCAGACTGGGAATAGTATAGATGGGCCAGCACTTCTCTGACAACATTTCTGTCCTTTCCCATCAATTATTAGACTGTGTAGCTACTTGTTGTCTCCCAACACTGCATTAGCTGCTGAGAAAGAACCTATTTTGAAGTTTGTAAAGTGCACAAGCAAAGAAAAGGCCCTCTGATGCTTGCTCTTTACAAACTGCACAGCAGGAACCAGCTCCCAGTCCCTTCCATGGACAACCTCTCCATTTCCCAGACTGCTTCTTGAGGTTCACTTGGAAGTGTGATGTGCTTCACACGGCTACAAAGTAAAATAAGCCCAGAGGATTGCTATGGTTTTGAAATCAAGGGCATGCCATGTTTACTTGTGATTTCTGTTTTCTTTGGGAAGCCTTGGAGAGAAAAGTCAAAAATAAAATGCTCACTGCTGATACAAAGCAGTGCCTTCCAAGTGCAAATGTTTGTACACATGCAGAAGCACTCTAGGTACCAGATGTGACCATAACAGTGTCTCTGCTTTGAAAATATTATGATTATTCTCACTTTTTTTTTGGTGAGAGAAGGAAAAGGTTTAAATTCAGGTTATGTTCTTCAAAGGACTGCATTAGAGATGCAAAGATAAGCAAAGCACTCAAAAAATCATGAAACACCATCTGCTCTCTTTTATCTTCTAATGTCTATCAGCATCACCAGTGTTGCCAACATTAGTCACCCTCCTCATGATATTGGGTGTTTTTCTTATGCTCTCAGCTCTCATAATCAAAGTTATACAATAGCAGTTTATTTAAAATAAACTAAAAAAAATTTCCAACACACTTGATGCCTGAGAAAACTAGTGTAAGTCAGCAGCTCAGAAAAGCAAGTTAAAACTATTTAGATAGAATTAAACTGCTAAAATTTGTTGTGATATTAAGTATACTCCAGGGACTACCTTTCAGAGTAGCTCAGCCTCCACAGAGATAGGCACCAAAGGGATAACCACACCTAATACCCAGGATAAGCCACTGAATCTCTCAAAAATCTGCTTTTAACTATGACCACAGAATATCCCAAAAATCCTGTTGCAAGCCACATTTTTACATAGGCATAGCTAATGACAGAGAAGTCAACTGAACTTCGCACCTTTGGAAGCCAGGCAATACTCAGACATTGAGCCCCATATTGATTACAGTCTCATTCTCTCCTCACATGAGCATCCAGGAGAACAAGTGCAGCCTCTGCCTCTCTTGCCAACTTTACACTATCAGGATTACGTCTTACTCAGCTGCTTCACACAGCTTTTATTTTTATATAAAGCAAAGAAAGTTTTTGCTATTCTGAAACACAAAGTATGTCACTGCCACTGCCTGCTGACACCAGGGTGCAGCTCATGACAAGTGCTGTAGGCACTGGAGAGGCACCAGCACACCTTGGTTGGCAGGTGGAGGAGGGCAGCCCAGGAATGATGCTCACAGGTGTTTTTCAACAACTCAGCACAGCTGAGCTAGGACCCAAATGATTTGGGTCCCTTTGTATGTAGCCAGCACCTGGGAAACATATCCATTATGCCCTGTTCTCTCCCAATTGCATCCCTAGCACAGGTGCCAACCAAAACCTCAGCCTCATCCCTGGCATTTAAAAAGATCCAAAGCTCTTAAGCCCATGATCCTGCTTGTCCTGTTTGAACTGGAAAGCAGGGGCTGCTCTATGTGAGAGCGTTCTGTTCTCCGCACGCGTGTCACAGCCTGCATCTTTGCAGGAGGCTCTGTGACTCATGTCTGACTCATGCAAGACCTGTACCACCAACAGCGTCTATCACAGACAGAAAACAGGGTACTTGCCCTCAGGTTAGGAGCTATTTTAATGCCATGTGTTTTAAGGAAAAAATATGCTCAAGCCGAGGTAGCTGGTGCAAGGACACTTGAAGGAACACGATGCTGCCCTGATCCCCACAATGCTCACTCTGCCCAAGCACTGGGGCTTTGAAGAGGAAGATTAAACTGACAATAGCCACCAGCTCAACATAATTTAAGCTCAGCACCCTGGTATTCAAATCCTGCTCAGGACATTTGCATACACACACTTGAGGTTCATGTTCCCACACAGAAGAATGAACCCAAGCACACACTTGGCCCTTTACACAATCAAGTCTTGTTTTTTTCGGCACTGTGATTTGTGGGAGGCATTTTTCAAAGTTTCGTGTCTTTTCCTATCTATATTTTACAATATAAAATAGCAAAGTTAGTAATTTTCTTACTGTTACAGCTTCGCCCCCCACCCCTGCCAAGAGAGAGAGGGGAAAACCAGGATTTCAGATCATTTGAATATTTCTTACAAAGTCACCTCCCTCTCTGCTTCCAGCCTCAATAAAACAAAGCCATTTCTCCCCCACATTTAAAACCACTGAGCTCATTAACTACCTAATGAGTTTTGTGCTTTCCTGCTGCACAAGCAGCAAGCCTCAGTCTATTTTCCAAGTTACAACTCTTTTTTGGTTGTCATTTCTAATACACAGTTCTGTGCACAGAGGTTTCCTGAGAGCCATGTGGACCAAAACATGTTTCTTCACAGTAGGAAATACAGAAATTGGTAGAACAGCAGCACTAAAATTAAAACATTTATTTGATATGTCAAACAAAACCTACAGCACCAAACCCAGGAATTCCTTATAATATTACACTAGATTAAGAAAGCACAGGCAAAATATGTAAAATATAGTGGAAACAGAAAATTTGAAATCTTATAGGGTATATTATATTTAGCAAGATAATTTAACTGCACAGTAAAGCAAAACTGCTTAAGCATTGGACATGTATATCCTTATAGTTTATCCATTGCAAATAACTCTGCCAGTAGAGACAAGAAATTGTAAGTTGCCTGTAGGGAATTCTTTTGGATGAATTATCAAAGGGTGGTTGAATATTCAAAACAAGACACATTTTAGAAACCTATTTCTCAAAGAATATCCTCTTTAGTGAGTCCTTCTGGAAAACCAGGCCAGATTTTTAGTTGTGTATCTGTCAGGGCAGATCATCCAAATGAATCATTTAAATTACGCTTAGTTTTTAGAGATTAGTTTTCAGAATGAGGAGAGAGAGGATCTCTGGCCACTACTGCCAGCAGAGCTGTTAGGGGGACAGACACCCACACATGCAGGAATCCATCCTTTTAAGCTACTACAAATCAGATCCAATGACCACCTGGGCAGCATTCAACAGCTGCCATTAACAGTGGTCACCAATACATGTCTAGAAGGCATCTTTGAACTAGTTAGTCAGCTTCCAAACTGCAACTGTATTCCAAGAAGAAAACAAACATATATATTGTCACTTTTTCACATTTCTATTTTACCTGATCAAAACCATATAGAGCTAACATGCCTGGCTTTAAGCAAAAGGCTCAGATCCAAAGTCAGTGCCATTGCTGCGAAAAACTTAGTCAGTTTTGGATTGAGCCATACATTTGCAAGTTTTTAAAGACTAGAGCTGTCGTTTGTGTCCTAGGTTTTAGAGTCTTGGATGCTCAGAAGTGATAATAAAAAGCAAAATATGATGCTGTCAGCCTTAACACAAGTTGTCTGCATCATACAAACTTCTCTAGCATTACCAGAATTCTTAACTTGTATGTGAGCGCAGGTGAAAGCAGTTAGGAAACAGCAGTGATATTGCAAAGTATCATAATTTCAGGAAGCATACAGCAGCTGAAGAAAATGCCAGTGGCAGCATCTTTCTCCACATCCCCAATCCTTCAATTACCCTGTGGTGAACAGTGGCGAAATCACAGCCTTGGTCCTAGGAGGGAGAAGATACATGGCAGGCAGTGAGGAGGAACAGAGGAGGTGGTTTTTAAGAGTGACCATGTAAGCAGAGTCCACAAACCACCAGCAAAAAGCTACAGAAGAACTGCGAAAAAACCCAAGAATGAGTCCCTGCCACAGGCAAAAAAAGTATGGTCCTATCTCTTTGTAGTAACTTTTCCTGATTGGAAAAGCCAAGCCAAATGTCTTGTTGCCTGCAAAGTGGGAATAATTAGGGATCCTATACAGCCATTTCCCAGCAACACCTGTACAAACAAGAAAAGTAGCTGCATCTATCAATTGCAAAATAGGACTTTTTTAGAAGAAATTTATCCTGACACTCACAAGTTTACAGACTTATATTTTTTTTCCTTCTATAAAACAATTATGTTCTTAAATATAGAAAATAATTCTATGTTATTTGGCATCTAATAATTTGGCATAAAATCAAAGAAAAGAACACATGCAAACGAAATGCTTAAATAGCACAGGAAATATTCTCTTAAGATCTTACTGGGTTAAATCAACATTAAAAAAGGACTGAACTAGCAAAAGCTATCATCACTAATCCAACCACCATGGTATAATGAAATGAAAAGTCTCACAGTAGGTTTGATGAAACTATTAGTCCTTAGTTTTGATCGCTCTGTTCCTCTAGAGACTCTGATGGGACATATGTGAATTAAGTGAGGAAAGGGATCTCTCAACTATTCAAAACCCATAAAGAAGTAAATAAAAGCAAAACTCCAAAGCTAGTAAGACAGCTTCAGACACCTTCTTACATTCAATCCCTCTTTCCATCACTTCCATGTAATGCTTCAATTTTTAATTTTTCCTAGTGTTACCATTATGTTACCTATGAACCCCAGTTACTGAGGACCTCCATTTAATCACTTTCTGGCCAACAGATCACTCAGCACAAAATACCCAGGGCTAACTTGTCTTGCACAGGAATCACTTTTGGGAAGAGTGGTGCTCAAGGTCTGTCATGGAGTTAAAGTGAGATCAAACAAACCTCTGTCAGCCACATCCATGAATTTCAGCCTTCTGAATGCTTTACTAAACACTCTGCTGATGTTCACCTCTGCAGAAGTCTCTCTCTTGCTTACAACAGCATGCCAAGCTCATGTTTTACACAGAGAAGGCAGAAACATTATACCAGCTCTGCAGGTAGGGAAACAGACTTATTAGATCTTCAGTGATTAAATACAAAGCTACAGAAAGTTTATGATAGACCAGAACCATTCCTCCTACTCCTCCAGCAGCCTCCGTCCATGGATCTAAATTTCAAAGCAGCTCAAAGTGCATCCCAGGCATTTTAAGCTCTGGAGTTAAAAATCAATTTTGCCTAGCAATATGCCCTTAAGTTATCTTACTTTCACGGAAGTTGTTTCAGTGATCCTTTTTGTTACAGAGGCAGCTTGGGCTCAGTATCAGCCATTTCATTTACAACTGGTAGTAAAAGACCATGGAAAAAGCTTCACTTGATCCATCCCACCTTGAGTTTTCTTCCCTCCTTCCTGCACTAATCCTCAACTGAGTACCAGTGTTCCCATTTCCCCCAGAACAACAATTCAGGGAAATTACTTGTTTTTTTACAGTACAACACAATATATTAATTTCTGATTTTCTCTTGACATCTGCGAGGATGCACAGAGTTCACTTCGGGGTCACCAGCTGCAAATGTCACTTCCCATATTTTTGTGGAGTTTCTCTTGACTATGCGCCTGTTTGCCATCAGGCAAGTTATCCTGCATTACTGTCAGTGTCTCTGCTTGTTTCCAAGGACACAACACCTAATTGTTAATGATCACATGTCCAAAACTCACCAGCTTCATAACTACATTCCAGCTCATCTAAAAATGCTTTGACAAAGCCTTCACATATTCCATTTTCCCCAGTTTCACCATATGAAAAATTGTCCTTTGAACTCCATCTTCTATGAAGAAAACCCTCCTGCATGTGCTTCACACACACGCACAGCTCCCTCCCAGATCTCAGCAAGGAAAAGGGGCATAAATCCTATGTACAGAAACAAGTTTTCCTCATTTAAGCAGGTTTTCAGTGGGAGCCCTATGAAACATTGTGTACCACTCAAATAATGCGGTTCAGGATGAATATTCCTTTTTGGTTTTTTTGGCCAAAACTCCTATTGTTCCTGAAGAAAAAGGAAGCCTTAAATTGTTTTTCAGACACATTCTCTGCATTGGATACCCTGCCAGATCTTTGATCATGTTATATGCTGATGATGCTTTTTTTTTTGCCTGCTGGACTAATTTTTTTTATTATTTTCAAATTCTGTTCTTCAGAAAAACACAGATTGTTTTCCCAGTTACGCAGCTCCCATCATTACCTTAGCCACAAGTTGTGTATCTCCGTTTTGGCCACATCTCCTCATTACTTAGTGTAATTTATGAACTCCAACATTTATTCAGGTCCCACGCTTTCAACCAGAGAAAAACAGCCCACCAAACGCTTGCAGGAACTACATACCTGTCATTCTTCCTGCAATCCCTGGCACCTCTGTTCATTGCCCTTAGAAGAAGAAAAATTAAGGCTGAGAGCATGCAACATCAGTGGCTCCTCTTCTGCTCAAATTACTATGTGGGTTTATTTTCTGTTCCTGCAGGAAAATGTGGAGTTGGATCCTCAAGGTGTAGCTAAGCATATCACCTGTCTTCCTTGGGACATTTGGTGGCCATGGCTTCACCAGGCAGCTGATGCTGAGTTCAGGTTGTTCATGGTAGGGTTATGCCAGCAGAACACGCAGTCCCAGGTTTTAGTGGTGCAGTGATTTCTCTTACAGTTTCCAGCAGAAGTCATAACTCATCACTAGATGTTCACAGAAAATATTTTTGACACACATTGTGGCCATTTTTTATTTCCCTGCTACCCCCATTCTAAATCTCAGTTTGTCTTGATTCTTTTTGAGTCAGAATCCTTAGAGTTTCTCAAGTCACTCAAAAAAATCACCAAGAACCATGACAAAGAATTATGTATCAAATTGTATTTTCATGGGGAATAAGTTAATTGAAACATAAAAGATGCTGAACTCTAAGCAATTGTAAGGGAAATTATTAAGCCAACATAGTGAAAAGCACATCTCCTCAACTTCCAAAATCATGATCATTCCTTTTGCCCTAGTGGCTACAGCTTACAGCCTTTAGAAAAATCTCAACTTTATATGCTCCTTGCTTTCTCTCAGTCACTTTGTGGTGGTGACACCATTACCGTTTAAAACTGAAGGGTCTAGGTAAGAAGTTTATCTTACCTAAGAGAATGTTCCTTTTGACTAAAAGCTAGCAGCCTATGATGGTTTCCAACTCCCCACTCCTGAGCTAGGGTACCACCAGAGAGGGGCAGACGCCATCTCAGTGTTCTCTCACTAGGGCCACAGTGAATAAGGTTTCTGTCTGACCTGCCCTCATTTGTACTCGCACTGTTACGCACTTGGAGTCCCCGGACCCCCTGACAACTCTGTACCACATCTCTTTTGAACACAACAAAATCCCATCTTTCTCTGAGGCCCGAACAGATGAGACAAGTGACCTTATTCCATTTCCTTTTCCCCAAAGGAGCACTAATTTCAGTGCTGCGTTGTAGCTGGCAGAACAGTATGTCTTACTAATGAAGCAGGGAGAAATAGCATTCCCAACATCACATTGCATAACGCAAGACACTGAGATTTACTATGTTATTCACAAGCCTTAACATACTGTACTCATCTATTCACAGAACACTGAATCCTCCTTTTTAGAAAAGGCTCCTACATGTCCCATGCTAACAAAGATGACATTTACAAGTTTTACCATGAGTCTTTTTTCTCCTCAACTAATTTTGTCATGGTAGGAGTATGTCACTTATTTATGGCACGCATTTGGGTGGAGTGTGGGGTTTTAATCACCAACTGGAGGAATTTTTGTTGTTGGACATTTTGGCCAAGGCTGTGTTCATTTAAGAGTGGTTCAGAATTAGCAACATTGAGGAGCCCAATGGGAAGCACTTTAGGAATACCTATTTCAAGGTACTTCTAATCAATCTCAGATTAGACACCCTGAAGTTAGAATCCTAATCATGGGTCACTCAACAATTGCCTTGGACAGTGACCTAATTTTTAATGCTAAAATATCATCTGTTTTATTGCTGGTGAGAGGGAAACAAAGTAATTAGTTGGTGCTTTTTAACAGGACAACCAGCAATTTCAGTTTCATTTACAGGGAAATAGGTGAAATTGCAGTTATCTGCAAATAAATCTTCACTAAATTGCTTCTCCACTGCCAAAAATAGGCCACCACTGCACAGAAAGCAGAGGCTTATGGAAGACAACTGTATTATTAAAAAGCTAAAATGTCTATGTTATTCCACTTTCTCATGCAAACATTGCTTCTCTTTCACAGCCTTAGAGACAGAGTAAGAACATTCCATTTGAAGGAAATCTTCCCTCTAGTTGCTTTGGAAGAAGGAGTAAAATAACCAGTACAAACCTACACAAACAAAGTAAAAAAAAAAATCCCAACCCCCTAGAAGCGAAATACCTTAGGCTTTTTGAAAGTCTGGTTACCCTCTGACCAAATTTTCTATCAAACACTTGACCAGATCTTTAGGTGGTCCAAAATGAGCGTTGATGAAAGCCAAGTGACAACCACAGGCACTTCATGAACAAAAGGTCAGCAGTCTGGGTGGGGATTTGAGAACCGCACCAGAGGCACTAAAGTTGCTCTCACAGAGAAAATCCATAACTCTTGCACTGACTGCAATGGCCAACAACTACACACAGCTGAAAATCCTGCTCTTGGATAGAAACAGAAGCACAGGCAATAAAACACCAGAGCAAATCTTGCCTAACAAGATTGTTTCTTTGGCACAGAATCATAAAATTAGTGGATTAAAGGTGCACAGTTAAATTAATCTAGTTAGATTTTACCCAGGCAGCTGGTGTTGTACCTCAAAAATTTTAATTTAAAAATTAATTCAAGTTGATTTGAATGAAAACAAGGCCTTTTGAATTTAGTCTAGAAAGAAAGAAAAAAATAAATGACAGTGTTTCGGTTTGAAGGGAGGTGTCTCATCAGTTACTAAAAGGATTTTTTAAAAATATCTTCCTTAAAAGATCTGTGATAGAAAAGACAGCGTACTAGTCACAGATACAGAAGTGGTAATGAAGTGGAAGAAATTCTGATTACTGGCAGCAGAACAGGAACGCAAAAATCTAAAAACTCAATCTCAAACATAAAACTCCCAGAACCTATCCCAGAAATAATTTGTTCATAAACTTAAAATCTCACTTTAAAAAAACCCTCCACAACTATTTGTAGCAGGAAATCTTGAAAATGTGAGCCAAGTGTAACTGTTACAGACACGTGTAAAATCCCAAAAATACCCAGATGACAGAGGCCACATCTCCCCTTCACTTCTGGCTGTTAGGTCAGAAAACTAAGAACAACAGTTTAAAGGTCAGCAAAATTAACTATCTCAGTAAGCTTTGCTACAAAACCAGCATCCAGCTAAAGCCCATAATACCCACAACCTGAAGACACTGTCTTTACAATGCCTATTTTAAAAAGTAACTGTGAGAAGCTGCAGTCACACTAAGCCATTAGAAAATATTCCAGAACACTCATGCAAACACAATTCTTGTAACCATTTCAACAGTATTCACCACTCCTTTTATTTACATTCTATTATCATACATATGAGAAGCCACTGCAAATACACATGCAGCAATGTATTTGCACAGTTCCTTCAAAAAGGCTTTGTGAGCTTGGAAGACTTGCTATCCAAGAGCAAGAACATTCCGTGCAATCAGTGACCAAATGCACAGTGCAAATAACAAACTGCAAACAGCAGACAGAGCAACTGATAGGCTGAAACAGCCAAATAATTTTGAATAACAGGCAAATTAATGGAAACTGAAATCTGTTCACACATCATTTATGGACACAACAGCTAAAATTTCTGCATAACAAAGTTTTGAAATAAGTATTAGAAAATACTTCAGGAAAAAAAAATGGCTACCAGGACCAAGACTGAAAGATTATCCTTTTTTCCCCCCAGTTTCTTATAATCATTCAGTCTAAAACAAGAAAAACACACCTCTACTGGATGACTAAGTTACACAGAAATGTAGGATTTCCCCTTCTGTCCCATTTTATTGCAAGGTACATTTTTCAAGAAGTGCAAATAGAAACTCAGTTAACATCAAAAAATATCAGGAGGAAGAGCATCTCAAAGAGCTCACATTTGATATTTCTTTGATCATCAACTTGACCTTTGCCTGCTAAACAGCACAGAGATAAGGAATGATGGATCAGCTGTCTTCACAGATGAAAACTAAAGGACATCAAATAGAATAACCAATGCCGCAATAAAAATCTTCAAGTGGGACACTGGCTGCAGAGGGTTACAAGGATTCAAATAACTGCTCGACAAGTTGAGAGGTATCACAGGGAAACACAGCACTTTTCATACAATGTTCTGACACCTCCGAGTTAAGAAGTCCCTTAATTGAAAATCCTTCCTGGTAAGGGAAGAGTGACCCCATGCCCTGCATCTTCAAGATGAGAGTCGCACGCCACACCAATGTTTATAACTCTTCTTAGGTTCTTATATCCAATGCATTTATAAACAAGAGAACTAAAACATCCATTTTTCTCCTTCCACAAGTCAACAAAATAATAACACCATAAGAAACTTCAAACATTTCAGCAATGGTTGTAATTTCAAGAAGCACAATGAACAACTTAAATTTACATTGTAAATCTGGCCCAATCCTGAACCCTGAAGCAGCAAAATCAGAAGATGCAGCTCTGAGTCTGAGAAACTCAATGCCACATTTGAATTTTATGCTGCTCTGTGCAACTCCCCCTTGAAGTTTTTAAATAAAAATGTTGTTCAAAGAGATGCTACCAAACTTTGTTTCCCTGTTACTATAAGAAACTATATCTTAAAAAAGCTGAAGACACTCATCAGCAAACTAAAAATTTAATTAGTTTAAATTTAAGAGGACAAGCAATTTATCCGGGTTGGGCTGTGCCTCACTAGACAGATGGCATTAAGATTTCTTTCAGTGTTCAGAAACTGTAGATAGCACAGTTTCTAAAATGCTTTAGGAGAGCTGGTGTATATTAACCAGTAAATAGTTACAGGTGAAACCAGAGAATGTTCCAATAAACCATTTAAACATCACCTTCAGGTGCCTAAATCAACACTGTGGTAGTGAACCTGTGCTTACATGTCCATGTTTGGCAGACAATTGACCAATTCAGGTTCGTAGCTCTGACATGAACACTACTAATATGACTAATTAATGTAGCTTATATTCTTCTACTTCTCAAACAGCAAGAGAAGTCCAAGCTTCCTGCCTTGCACTTCCAACAGAGGAGAAGCATCTGTTCTGAAGATGAAAAGTGACATTTGCTTTTAAGTTCTTTGAAATAATCCCCATGCTTTTCAGAGTGTAAAGACTAATGATTTCTGTCAGTTTGGATGTTTCAGGATCCTGTTCTAGTGAGCTACATTTCTGTCACTTTTTTTTTCCTGGATAAAATACAAGCAAATCCCAAAGCAACAATGCTTATACAGCTGAAAAGCCTTGAAAGGTGTATTCCACTCCATCCATCCAAACTACACTCTTTTGGATATGGTGCAACTTCAGACAACCATTACAGGGGTCTTCACCCAAAGATTACTAAAAAACCTACTGTGTTCTACTTACAGTTCAGACTGCATGTGAGGAAAGCACCGTGGCTGCTTAGAGAACAACCCCTGTGACTCTGAAACATGTTTTTTGTGGGTCTGGCCCATGATTAGAAGTACAGAAAGAAAACTATTGACACAGCAGCTTCAGGCCAACACTGGTGTGTGTTCCTCTTCAGTGCAATCCACTGAGGCGCAAGGCATCCTCCTCCCCAGCTATGCAAGAGGTGAAGTGATTTACTCCCCACAAGGACTGGACTCGAAGGTAATGTAGTTAGGGCTGAGAGACTGACTAGGGCTCATGGGCTCACCATCTTCTAAAATGGAGTAAGGCCGTACAAATGTAATTATTTCTCCAGCACCTATACCTATCATGTCTGGACTGATGCCTGTTCAGGTGGTCTGAATATGTACTTCTGAACTATATCTTTAAATACTAACTGGAACCAAACACTTAATTCAGTTTCCCATCTCTTTTCTCAAACAGAAATTGACACGTATATGTGGCACTTGAGCCAATCCTGTCTAAATAATGTGACACACAAGAAAGATTGTTGAGAAAAACACGCACAGAATGGTACTGCTATCACATCTCATGCTACTGCATATGTGTTCTGGTAGGAAACACTTCCAACACAGCCCAAGTACTAAGAACAGTCTTAAATCACAAGGAGGAAAGAATTAATATGCACTAGAAGGTATGGTAAGAACAAGCAAGGCAAAATTCTTTCCCTGAAATTAGAAGTGTAATTACTTTGGTGAGAAGTTTCACACATCTCATATTTTAACAGCTGCATCTCTACTCCTCTGAAATGCCCCCCTATCATAAACACACCTCCATCCTTGATTATCAGTAATAACACTGAAAAAAAATCAAATAATTCCAACTCCATAGGAGCCACAACATTCTCTCTGTTCCATTTCCACCTAAACACCTATTTTTCCAGTGATGAAGGACAAGGACTAGAAGATAGGCTCTTCTACCATTCTGGCTTCATAAAGAAACTGAAAACTCAAAGGTCACCAGCCTTGTGATTTCTATCTCATATCAAATAAAAAACTCCCATCACCTTGCAGTAATTGTCTGCTTTTCTGGCAGTATGAAGAAGACTAATAGCTTACTGTATTTCAGTAAAGGCAATGAAGAACCAAACTGCTTGGCTTGGGAAAGGTGGAAGGCAAAGCAGTAAAAAAAAAAAAAAAGATAGGAGAGTTCTAAGTTATTACTACTTACCTCAGAGTTAGTATAGTGATCTTTCAGAAGGGAAAAGGAGGTAAAAGGCAGTCTATGCCATCACAATAGACTAAATGCATATCGAAACAATAGTACTTCAGGAAAGCAAACAGATGACAGTCTGGATGATCTGTCCAAGAGCACAGCTAACATCTGCGCTATTTTTTTTTAATTGCAAAGTACTTCTGTGCAATGCTTGACTGAACATTATTTTATATATTCACAGATGAAGAAGCAGTTTCCCTGACAAGAATATCCTGCTGCCTGGCATCTGTACTTTTTACTAATATCCCAATTATGTTACTACTGATGACCAAGAAATAGAATAAGGTATTCAGTAAGAAATATGGCCATGCACCAAATTGTCTCCTATTCTCAGATGTTCAGTCTACACAGTCTTGAAAAACAAAATTATTTATATGGCATAATGAAGTACTCAAAGATCAGAACAATCTTGAATAGAAGGCAAAACAGAAATCAAACATCAAGTAAACGGAACAAGTTTTCTGTTGAGTAGGTTTGACTGACAAGATCATCCCTACTTGCTGTACTTGCTGTCAAAGAGTGACAGTCCACACTGAGGTGGCTGAACAAGCAGTGAAATAAAAACTTACTGTCAAAGGAAGTAAGAAAACTTAACTGCCACCAGCTGTCACTGTACCAGCCTTACCCTCTTGTTCTTAGTCAATTCTAGTTGCTTTCAAACCTTGCCAATCTAGAAGACATTTCAGGTTGATCAAGAGTGCAAGACAGAACTGACAGCTGACAGGCTCATAATAGCCCTTATTCATACAGCCAAAGAAATATCAAATGGGAACAAGGGATGAATTTAACAGACCCCAACATCATTTTGCATGGTAAGAATATGATGTTATTTGCTGCTCTGTACTATTTGGATATTATCCACCCCCTGCTTGATGTCTCTGGAGAAGCAGCTGCCCAGATGACTAACGTTGACTCCCACAATACAGAAGACAACACTCCAGATGCTATGAAAGAACAATACAAGGAACAACGAAGAACAAAACACTCATGTCGCATTTTAAAGCCAGAAAAATTACACATCCCATTTATTTCCACCCTCTAGAGACTTCTTTAATCATTACTCAATAATGCCTGGTGGCTAAACTCTCAGGGTTTTGGGTTTTTTTGTTGAGGACAATTACCATAATTTTTCTCTCATAAAACTTCACCAGTCTATGGCTGAGATTATTAACAAAAATTTGAACACTGCAGCATGCACTACTTCAACAATAAAAGATAAGCAGAAACAAGTCACAATTGTTCAAATACAGAGTTCAAAAAAGCCCAGATATGGCAATATCCCAAGGGCTGACTTTGCTTAATGAAACTATGCACTCCTTGTAGCCAGTACAATTAGAGACCTGACTGAGAAAGCCCACTGTTAACCAGAACAACTACAAAATTATGTACTAGCATTGTTAAAATACCATAGAGTTCTACCTCACCAGATCTATAGACACGTATGTACTTCAGATTATTTTATGTTATCAATATGCCCATTCACTTCTGCTCATTTTCCTTGCAATAACTTGTCAAACACAGAAATCTTCCTGTGTTCTTGAGAGGCCCCAGTGTCTGCAGTTCCATTTACCCGCTCACCAAAGCACTGTTAGGTGGCTGAGAAGTCTTACCCTTAATGCACCTTTAGTTTCAACATTAATGTACTAAAGCACTTAAGCCTGTTTAGGACTCCTGAACAAAGACAATCACAAGAATCATGCACTCAAGCACGAGCATGTTTTTTCAGTGAATGATCCTCATGCACATCCCAAGTCTTTCCAGCACTAGTCTACAGAGCATGCAAGTGTTGCACCTCTGGTACCCTGTCCTTTGATTTAGGAACTGAAGCAAGTTGTGCTTCTTGAGAGAGACAGATCAAGTCATCAGCCAAAACAGGAGCTTCTTGGTCCATCTCCCTCACTCCTTGCGTAGCTTGGATCCTACTAGCAGCCCTTCCAGGCTTCTGTTAGCTACTCATCCAAAACAGCTGAGGGAAGTAACTTCATGCAATGCCTCGTTGTTAGGAAGATAGCTCCTCTTAGGCAAAGACAACTTGTATTTCTGCACTTCTTTGCCCTCACTTCTCAAATCAGTCTCAAATGCTGGCCACACGCAGAATGATGCCTTGTGAAAGCACAGTGTGTTCTAACAAAGAGCAACCAACAGATAGCCGAGTGTTTTGAAAGACAAGCCACAATGCCTGGGAATGAGCCAGCCAAATTCCTGCCTCTCCTCCAGAACAGATTTAAAAAACCCCAAACAACCCAATGCATCTCAGATAGCACAATCAGAAATTACATGACAATAAGGAACAACAGATGAGATACTGCAGCACAAAAGCTCTTCATAAATATGCTACATACAGTAGCTTGAAGCACAATCATGATTTTAACAGCTACATTGAAATGTTTCTTGCAAGTAGTCGACAGTTCATGTCAAAACAAAAAAATACAGATGATTTCAAGTTTTCTTCCTTCTGAAAAATGTTTGGTAAATGGTATGACAGGTTTGTTTCTCTCCTTGAATGCCAGATACATTCAACTAAATGTAAAGAAAACCCTAAAAGTCAACTTGAGCTCTTACTTCTCCTGGATCATCGCTATATTTTAATAAAGATGTATCTAGCCAAACTACATATTCAATTTCTCCTGCATAGCCACTGTGGATAAAAGTCTTGTACCTGTTTACCCATGGGCAAGCAAGGTAGCCTTCAACAGATTTACAAAAATGAAGCCGAGCATTAGGCTAATAAAAAGCCTACCTTGACTTGCACATTGATGATTTGTAAGAAAAGCAAGAAAGCACCAGTCCAGTTCTGATCTCCTACAAGTCTACCTGGGAGGTCAGGGGCAGGAAGTGATTACAACTCTAGAAGGCACATAACAAACCTAACATTCTGCACAAGTTCTTCATACTTTGTAGAAATGGCACTTCCCTTGAGTGTCAGTATCAGTCCCAATGATAGCCAGTCACTCGCCATGCTGGCAAAGGGGAGATTGGTGTCTATCAATACAAGGAAGTCATTTTTACTTCCACAGGACAGTTGCAGAGACCATGACAAAGGAGCAGGGAAGATAATGGCAGGGGGGTTGGATAACGCCCAAGGCAGAGNACTCTAGAAGGCACATAACAAACCAAACATTCTGCACAAGTTCTTTATACTTTGTGGAAACAGTTGGCACTTCCCATCAGTGTCAGTCCCAATGATGGCCATGCTGGCGAAGGGGAGATTGGTGTCTATCAATACAAGGAAGTCATTTTTACTTCCACAGGACAGTTGCAGAGACCACGACAAAGGAGCAGGGAAGATAACGGCAGGGGGGTTGGATAACGCCCAAGGCAGAGGCATTGGAAGCAGATGATCTTTAAAGTCCCTTCCAACCCAAGTCATTCTATGATTCTGTAATTGTACAATATGATGTTGTACTGGACTGATGAAATAGCTGGTCAAACACTGTGCACCTTATGGAAAACCAAAACAATAGGGATCCTCTACACCAGAGTGCTTGCAGGACAGATGGACCTAAGGCCCAGCAAGAACAGATTTTAACTCACTGGAAGGTATAGAATAGAATAGAAGGAATAGAAGGTATTCTGATTTTATTTTAAATTTGGATAATCAATAAACACAAAGTACATGGCTGTAGATTTTTCTTAATAATCTTTGAAAATTCCTTTTGTCCTTCTTTCGTGCATACAAGCCCATCCAAATTCAAGATCCTCAATCTGATCAGTTAAGTTTCTTTCTCCTTCAGGCAAGGGGTACTAATTAGGTGAGCTAGTGAGATGTCAGCACACATTATCTAGGAACACTTGGGTGGATGTGATGGTTTGCACAGAGCTCAAAAGACGCCTCAGGCATTGAAGGGTGGAACATGAAAGCAGAAGAGGAGGACATGACATGATGGACCTTGCATGACTCCTTTCAGATAATCTGAAATCTTAGCTGAATCTATGTCCCTGTAAAAGAATCACTCAAAAGCCCTGCTTTTCCAAACTACTCCAATTTTAGGTGCTAGGATAGATATCCAAGAGCAGTCAACACTTGCCCAGTTCTGCTACAAATAAGTTTCCAGGCAATTATCAAAGGGATCAACAATAGGACTGATGCGGAGCAGTTATAAAAAGAGAATCTGAAATGCAATTTCTTTTTCCCATGGGATTCATATTTACTACCAATGTTCACCAAAAAGGCAAAACATCAGGCTGAAATATTCAAGTTCCAGGGCAGCTCGACCTCCTAGCCATTATTTTGCTGGCAAGAGCTGCTGGATATAAGAGAAAGGTGGAATCCATTGCACATCCCATATCACAGTTTGAGCCCTTCTTCTGTGTTCCCAGAAGCAGAAAGATTTCTGGAGAGGGAGTTCTGTGCCAGCACCCCATACCCCGAGGAAACAGGACTAGAGGTTGCTTCATGGTGCTTGAGTGCAAGGGGAATCAAGAACTACCTTCTCTCATACATAGCCACCCTTTCCTCCTCCCACTCATTCCCTAATCGTCAAATATCCCCTACCCAGTCTTTCCATCCTTCCTGAACCCAGCTCGTCCCCACCATCAGCTTTGGTTCCACAAACAGATTTTTGCTAACTTGAGGATGCAGAGAAAGGTTGGGTTTACCATCTGTCCTGGTCAAATCAGTTACAGTTTTGTTAGGCCAACTTTAAATCCCAGATGAATAGGGAAAACTTGAAGTAACTGGATGTCCTTAAGTCTCTGTAGAATACATTAACTAAACGACACCTTGACCAGCTACCGATCCATCCATTTTATTTCAAGTACAACCAATAGTTTCCCACGTTCTCTTCATGTAGCCTGCCTACCAGGATGAATTCCCAAGTCTGATTCTCCTTCAAGAGGCCTGCAAAGGCTTCTGTTTAGTTGCTTTCCTTCCCATAATGTACCACATACAATCTAGAGGCACACAGCTGAGCTAAGGAACACAGAGGCTGGGAAAAGAAGAAAAAACAAATCCACCACTACTCATCTTAACTGTCATCAAGATGTTTACATTACTCCAAATAGATTCCAAAGCAAGGTCTAAGCTTTGGTTTCATTACTTCTCCCAGCCTCCCGTTTCTCAGTTTGGACAACAGCTGGCACTTACAGCAGTCCAACCAGCCGCATTATAAAGCATACATCCAAAATGTAGCTCAGAGAAAAATCTGCAGAGACAGCTAAGACTTAAAAACTCCATCTCCTAGATGGTGTGTAGGAGGTGGAAAGAAGCACTGCTAAATCTGTTACCTTTCCTGTGAATGATGCGCACACCACCCCTTCCAAAAATAGACTACAGAGGAAACATTATGCTGGCGACCGTGAAAAAGCAAGCTCACTACTCTGGCTCAGACATCAGGTCAGCTGTATGTGAACACATGCCCTCCTTCAAAGCTACTGGAATAGCTACATTACTTAGGGTTTTTTTAACAAAGTAAACACATGGAATCTATCGGAAATAGCGATGCTTTAAAAATGTATCCTCATTTCCAAAAGCCACTTTATAAATTCCATGCTACCAAAAGGTAACAACTGACATAAGGTGCCTAGTAAAAGTTTCCACCTTCCACCTGTTGGTCTGACAATCCTGTGCTGCATTCTATCACAACAGCCATCACTAATCCTTCCTGCCTTCACCTTTCAAACTTTTGCTATGCAAATATATGCTCATAAAGCCTGTCTCCATGCTGTGGATAAGCAACAGAGTTTAGCTGCTAAATGCATTGGTCCAGCACCATCAAATGCACTTCAGACAAATTTCTAAGACCACGGTACGGATGAGGAGAAAGAAGGAAATCTTTCCTCCATCTGAAGATCTGTGCGAAGCTGATGACTACACTCTTGACCTGTTAGAACAATTTTCTCCAGAGAGGGAAATTAATTCAGCCTCCAGCTCTGTTTGATCTCTGACCTTTCTCTGCAAAACAATTTACATACAGTATGTCTGAACTCAGTCAGTTATATCTTGAGGGATTTGTAAGATGATCTATCTCATGCACAAAATTAAAAATGACCCAGCCATTAAAACTGATGCTACTAGGAATCTGAAAAGAATCATTTGTTCAGATCAACCATATGAAGTATTAGCTAAGTCAGACAGGGGTTAAACAAGCATCTCTGAGTGCAGTTCTTACATGGCTAAGATATGCTGCTTGTTAAGTAATGAACTGAACTGTTTGATGCCACCAGAGTAATGTTATTATTTTTAATTGACATAAGTATATTCATTAGGCAAAGTATAAGTGTTTCATGCACACATTATCATCCATAAACTACATTATGGATATAAATTCTATCAAACTGGCCAGCAACTGCATATACATTTACAATTAAACCACACATTTTGATACCTTTAAAGTATTAACTTATTACAAATTATTAGCTTAATAATTAAAAACACTTCAAATTAGAAGCAATCAGAAGCTCACAGTGAGTTCTCGACATCAGAGATGCTAACAGGTTTTACAGCTTCCAGCTTCCTTCCTGAAGGCTCACATAAAATCAAGAGAACCTGCAAGTCTTAAAAGTGCTCTGTAATCCAGCTCAGCTGCCCTTGTAATTTCCTTCCCCAAGCATATTTTGCATTACAAGCTGTAAAAATAATTTTCTTTAGACATGATAGCTTGTTTCAACCCTTGCTTCTTCCCTTCTTCATCTTGAATGGACATTCCCTGTTAGAAATACTGTCTCTATGGATAAGAGATTTCTCGTGATTGACACTCAACCTGACACCCTAATTAAATTTTTCACACCACTGCAGGGCAATGCATGTCCATTTAGACCATAACAAACCCTCTGGGCCTTAAAACCATCACAGAGAATTAGTAACAGAAAAAAAAATCCACATATCTTTTTTACATATAATAGCATGTGAAGAAAGAACTACATTGCACAATTAAAAGGTATAGCAGAGGTCAGCCAAAAAAGCTTAGAGCCTTTGCTTCATCCCACAGCGCCTGAGAAGAAATATACATGGCTGACATAATACCAGCAGGGTATCAGATGCTCTAAGTGATGCCCCTTCCACACAGGATGGAGCGGGAGGTGGGACAGAGGGATTAGGCTGCTTCAAAGGCACAAATCCTGTTTTATGTGCTTCTGAAGGAGAAGGAGTTACAGACAGCTTCTCTTTCTGTTCATAGCTAACCCACCAAGCAGGGTAAAAGTAGTTCTTTACTGGCTGAGTCTCCTCATCTTGAGCTTCATTTTGACTTTTCTGACCCAAGCCTGGCAAAGCTCCAGGGCATGTGCTAATAAAGCGCAAGGAAATAGCTCTGAAAGCTAACACCAAAAGCTCGGAGGGCAATCAATATGTCCAATACACTTGAGAATCAGGCTTTCCGCCTGCTTCACTCTTGCAAAAAGCATGTTTTTCTGAAGGACAGCTTTAGCAGCTTACACCTCCAGTCTCATCACAGGGAATATTTTGGATTAGACAAGCCACTGGCAAAAAAGACATTTGCAATCTAAATGTTCAGATGCATTTCTGAGACATTCAATGTACCTTTGTCCAGTAACAAATTCCAGCGTCCAGATATATCATGGAAACTTTTGAAACACTGAGACAAGTACTTAAAAACTGAAAAATTATTACCAATCATCCTTATCCAGGCCACTTTACTGTAGAAAATATAGATCATCTCTTCTCTTTTGTTATGAGCTAGCAGCTTCAAAAAAGTCCCAGACATCTGCAGACTATGTCCAAGCTTTTATTTATTACTCCACAGATTATTTAGGAAGTTCTATCAAGGGTTAAAACAGCCACCAAAATGGCATATGTCATATGACACTAGTATTTGCTGATCATCACAAGTACTCTGACATAAACTTCCTTTCTTCTGATAGTAACAACAGCACTGCCAGTAATTAGGTAGTCCCAATAAAGCATCCCACCTTATTTCTTTCATCCTCCCTCTCCCTCTTAACCTACAGGGTTTTTTTGGTGGAGGGAGATGACACTGGATTGACACTCTGAAAATACAGATTAATCTCTACCTCCACAGAGAGGTATTTACTCCGCACTTCAGGTCTTGAAGTTTATACAACCCTCACCATCACATCAATCCAAGACCCCAGTTTGCTACTCATGCCTATTAAACATCCCACCGCAGTGCTTTGCTGAATAGACTGGCAGACAAACACACATTGCAGTGCTTTGCCAAAATGTCATTTCAGCACCATAAACTTTCACTGCTAGCTAAAAAAACATGCCAGCTGCAGTCCTCGGCTTTTACAACATCAGCAAGTCACACCAGCTACCATCACAAATCCTCTGGCAACAATGACTTCCAGATAGGCACAGAATGAATCACATTTAAGCTTCTTACCTTCCAAGCCTTACACACTTCTTCTTGGCCAGCAGAGGAAAGGAGCACTGAAACCTGGCAGAAGATGCTAAGGAGACACTTACAGTAACCTGCTAATATTTGGAAGCTTGTAAAAACTTTACCTCAAGTTGCACAAAAATGCCACTTTAAAATTTGCCCAGCTATCATGGGTTACATGAAACTATTTCCCATCTGAAATGGCTGAATCTTTCACGCAAAGTGGGCAAGAACAGGAATAGTTGGCACGAATATATATCATCCCCAAATGAACTTAAGAGTATTCCTCTCATCAAGTAGCACCTTCCTGAATATTTAGCATAGGATTGGCAACTATTTAGAACAAGAAAAAAAATAAAATTCTGTGAGTACTGCATGAAATCCCATAGATGGATGCATAGGAAAGACCGGGACACTATGAAATGGAACTGGTCCCATAGTTAGCCTGAGAGAATTCCATAATGCAGTGGCCATATATACACAGGTGAGATCAACACAACAGCCTAGAATGTGCTGTGGGGGCATATCAGGTAAGTCACATGGAAACAGGAGATGGAGGATATAGGAGGTGGAAGGGAGACCAGAGTAAAGAAGAGGGAGGAAACAGAGCAGACTGCAGACAAGCAAAGCCCTTGTAATTAATGCAAAAGGCACTCTCCTGGTAAAAGGATGTAGAATGTCTTTTGCTTCCCCCTCATAAGTTAAAGGAAAAGAAATTAAAAACTGCATTCTGTTCTTTATAGACATTACAAATACTATCTCATTAGCATGACATGAACAATTCCTAGAAGGGTAAACATTTTCTCCACTATCAGCTGGCAAACAATTCTTCTTGGAGACCAAGGGAGACAGGCACATTCAGTTTAAGATGGGGGCACTTAATTTCTCCACAGTCAAAGATAAATCTGAGGTTAAGCAATTGCTAGAAAACAAAGAACAATATGATGCCACCCAAAAGTTCCTTAACTCAATTTCTCCACGGGTAATTAGGAATACATTATGGTCAGAAATACTGAAGGCAGCAGGTAGACCCTGAACATCAGTCTGCACTAAAATGTTATCTCACAGCATGGAAGCCATTAGCAGAGCAGGAAAACTCACAAGACCTTTATATTACACTGACATTTGCTCCTGAATTAATGAAGAGCAATAACCTACAGGATATTTTGGTAATACCTTACAAGTTTTCTTTCCTCAAGTTCTGCTTAAGTCACAGATATCAATGCGTGGAAATGCTTTGACAGAGAGAACATGGTCTTCCTTCAAATACTGCTATTCTGCCCTCTGAGAAAAAGTACTGGCAACATGCCCCACAGTAGGAAAAGAATTTTCTCTGCCAACCAGGGAGGTCAAGCAGAAGTTGCCATACAAAATTCTACCAGCACTTCAACACACTCTTCAACAAACACAAAAACTCTAGCACTTCTATCTACAGTCACCCATCTTCCACCATCTGCTTTTCCCCCCGCCAAGTATTGTTATTTTCTGTGCATATTCATTTCGATCTTGCCCAGCCTAATTTTAAATATCTTAAACAGTGGTGTTCAAAGTGACATAAAATGAATCTACTCCCATCCAGAAGTGCTACCAGAATGTGCACATACCTGCCAAGAAGAAAGTGACAGGTAAGAAAATCTAATACAGCAAAAGAAAGGTAGAAGAAAAACATTGTATTTCCTTGCTGGCTTTGTGACTTCTGTACCCTTCCTATTAATCAGCATATTTTCTGTGGGCATCATTAGCACATTTCATCGAATAAAATTTCCTGTAAACATTGGAGTCTGCTTCACACACTCCACTCTGTTTTTTACTGTGCCATTAAGCAGTATCAACATATACTAAGCTACATATGGGAGGCTTGCCCATGTGGAAACACCAAGAGAAAACAGAACTGCATTAATGAAACTGCATTAAGTGGCCTGAACTGCAACGGTAATGTGCTTCCAAAATAAATTCAAACGACTAAATCAAAGCCACTTGCATTCCAACACTCAGAATTCATACTGGATTGCAACACAATTTCACAGGTCTACTGACATTCATACCTCTGTACAACCTAGATGATTCATGATCTTTCCCATCAAAAAAAAATACATGCGCTGTCATGAGGAGGAAATTGGACTGTGTACATAAAGCACATGCAAAACTTTAATATCGCCTACCTATGGGTGCCTTATGACTCACAACAAATCAGAGTTTGCTGTTTCTAGAATATGGATTAGCTTTATAGAATGAATTTGTTACAGATATTTTAGTACAACACACCATCACTAATTCTGAGATCAGTAAGAAAAGCTCTACCAAAATAAATCAGTCCAGCTATGCTACAATCAAAGAGATATGTCAGCTCACTGACAGTTCTACTTCCTTCAAGAATTTAAAGAAACAGCTAACAAAGGCTTTCTCTTAAGTGGGTCTTCTGTGAATCAGCTCCTGAGCAATGTGGATCCCCTAATGGGAAATCTACCCTTCATTCTTCACTCTCAATCAATCTACAGACATTAAAGAAGGAAACACTGCTAATAGCTGCTAAATATCCTTTTTGTTTTGCAGCAGTCACTCATACATTATGCATAGATCAAGAATAAAATGATGAGGGAAAACAAAAACCTACCCCAGACTATGTGCTCTGCACATTATGATTGAAATAGAAATTTGAGAGCAAATGTTGTCTGACTGATGTTCAGATGTGACTATCTGAGCAGGCCTTCTCCTACAAATCACCTAAACCACTTTGGTTTCCTTGAGGAAGACTGAGTGCGTGCTAGTTATCCCACCAGAAACCACACTATGCAAGCTTGCAGGGCCAGATTGACAGGGCTTTGAGCAACCTGGTCTAATGGAAGGTATCCCTGATTGTGGCAGGGGGTTTGGAACTAGATGATCTTAAAAGTCTCTTCCAACCCAAATCATTTTATGCTTCCAAACCGCTGCTGTAATTGCTCCTACACACCAGCTAGGAGTGTCACATCAAAACACTGCTGAGGCCCACCCTGAACAACCAGAAAGCCCATCTCTCTGCATTGCACAGCAAGACAGAAACTGGCACTGCTTGGCTCAAGTGTAAAGGCTTAGACCTATGACTGCCTAGGATCTAGATTACTTGATACATTTAATCAAACTTACCCATTCTCTACTCTGACCTTTTATTAGAGCCATAAAGAGTAAGAAGTAGTTGAGGAGGGCAATTAGATGCTGTGCCCCTAAAGGCTTCTTGCTTTACAGTATCTACAGAAAATCATCAGCTCCAGAAGTTAACTGGGTGGAGGCTATTTCTGCATTTGGCACATCGAAATCTTACTGAGGTTTCCTCGCTTAAATCAAGGCTTGATGTTCTGCTCCTAGTAAAAGCTCTGGGAGATCAATAAACCTGCTTGCTCCAACTAAAAAACAACAGTTTAAGTCTCATGCAGCTTGCACTTACCATCCTGCTTTTCATCAGGATCTATTAGCCTTCTGGGACACATCTGGCTAATGGCAAAAAATGGAATGCAAAGGTGAAAAAAAACCTCTTAATTCCCTTTCTGAATAAGGAAATTGGACAACTCTGCTCCACAGCTTTCCCTCTGTGTTTTCATCCAAGGTTTTCAAAATTAATTGACTAACCTATAGACTGGAAAGATGGGGAATGGTGATCCTTCAGTAAGCCAAGCATCCCGTACAGTATACTGAACATAAAGATGGTCAGCGAACCAGGAGATCTTCATAGCCTATCAAAACACGTGGTTCCACCTACAACCAAATCCTGCAATGACTAGAGCTACTTCTAGAATCTTATTTACAAAAAAAAAGTACATTAAAAAATTAACTTAAAAAGTTTCAGGACTTTTCCATGTGGCATGTCAGTATTATGGCACTGTAGCAAAGAAAATACACTGAGTAGGTCTCAAAAAGACAAAAAGAGATAAAAGAAGAAAATGCCTGTTAGAGCTTTTCAATTACCAAGCCAGGCATTTTTATAGTATGCAGGTAACAAGGAGAGCATCAAAGCAGTCTTGGGGACTTTAATGTTGGTATTCAAACTTTGGGAACTGATACCCAAGATAACTTAAGTAGAAGTCAAATGTCATCCCTAAGTTATTTCTGTGTAAGATTCCTACAGAAGAGTTTCTAAACTGATCTCTGTTTCTAAAATCAAAATGTAAAGTGCAAAACCTCAAGGTTTCATATTCAGCTTTTTTGGTTTTTTTTTAAACTACAGGTGGTAATCAAAACTTCTTTGAGAACACCCAGGAACCTCAATTTTCAACAAGATAAATCAGAAATCTTTAAAGGAAAAAGTATAACTTACATTTTAAAAATTGGTGTTTAATAAAGAAGAAAAGTATCCTTCACTATGCCACTGAAAGACAAATTTCCAAAGACACTCACAGGGTTTGCATTCTTTTCTACTAGTAAGATTTCCCTAATGAACAAGTAACAGCTGACTGGAGTACTCTCTGATGTTTGGCATCTTAATCAAAACTGAGTTCCTCTCACCAAAATGAAAAGGTGTTTCATCACGTCTTTAGTCTCAGCAATGCACCATGTCTCATGGAGCTTCCCTGTAAAAAGGATCAAAAAGGCTCCTACATATTTCTGTATTTGATTATGGTGACTCCCCAAAGTGGATTCATCCACCCCAGCTCTAAACAAAGTAAAATATCTGTGGAAAATTTTGGTGGTTCACAAGATTAGCTATTCTAGAAAAAAGTAATAAGACAGGAAATACTCTACACCCATGGGTTCCACTGCACTGAATGTTTATGCTATGACACTGTTGAATTCTAAGGAGTGCCAGAAAATGTAGGAGGTAGGGAAGGGGAGATACAGCAAACTTGCCATTCCTTTCACTCTTGTATATTAATTTTCACATTAAATGCAATTAATAAGGACTCTTAATTAATATTTTCTATAGAAGAAAATGCCTAATGCCTAAATTGTCAGTCTTAACACAAAGAGACTTTCTGTGAAAGCTTCATAATTAAATCAATGAGTTGTATTACCTGCTCTGGAAGTGTATCACCTACCTACTTGTTATCTACTACTGTAACTTTGTGTTTTCAGTGCTATTTACTGCAAATGTATTAAATTGAAACATTAGAAAAAAAGGGTTTAGCACATAGAGATACCAAACATGATCCATGCAGATCATATAGATCCCAAAAATCGTAAGGACAAGAGCTGTTCTTTTATTTACTTTAGTAAAGTCTACAGCACATGAAATCCATATGACTGTATCATCATATGGTACTCAAAGAGCCATGAGGTTTCAGCTTGACTGGGAATTTTGGTGCTAGAACAGTAAAAATAAAATTATTCAGCACAGAAATCACAGAAGTTGTCAACTGTTTATTCTTGAGATGCCAGGGAACCAAATGGCATGGATTCAGTGAGGTTAAGAACTTCATTCAGTTTGTTAATTACCTACCTGAAAACAAGCTTTGCAATCCATATTTAGTTTTCACACAATAATACACACTAGATACTTACTTGCTGGTACCCCCTTCCTACATTATCTGTATCCATACATTCAGGCTGACTTGCAAATAGAGCATTCACGTTCATCTCTACTTTAAATGCAACTATCAATAATTTTTACTTTTTTAAAACTCATTTAGAAGACACACTGTACACAGAAATAAAACACACAGGCACACAATAAATGTTTTGTTGTTCAGTAAAATACTGCTTGCAGTACATTAGCCCTTTTATAATTAATACGAGCCTACTAACCACCACTACCCTGGCTGGGTTTAGCAGTGAGCTTCTGCCAAAGCAGAAATCCCCCAGGCAGCCTCAGACAGGCACTCTCAAGTCATCCCTGTCTCTCACTGTCTCAGCTGTCACTCCACACTGCCTGCTCACACCAGCTGCAGGGCAGGTGGGTGACAGTGGGGTGTGACAGCAGCCCTCCAGCCTGGCCTCACTCAGATGCTTAAGCTTGTGCTTCATGCTCCAAAGCACGCCAGATTTTAACGCTGCACTAGGCCAACCTGGACAAACTTCTCAAGAAAGAAGTTTACCAACAATTTGCTTAGTATTTCCCTTGCATAATTATTGTTGTAGTCACAGGTAAAAAAAAAAAATTATTAATTAGTTGAAAGTCAAAACCAAACTTCCATCATGGCACAAGAAAAATGCCAGTCACCAAGCAAGACTGCAGTCTTTCACACAGGCAAGAAGCCTTAAGACACATCCTCTTACAGAGATAAATGACTCAAAGTTACATTGATACTTTGACTGAATGCCTGGTTGGCATCTTCCATTATTTCAGAAAAACTCACCCTGTTTCCTTCAAGGGACCTGTGTCCCACTGCTGTTCCGGATGCTCACACCTGCCCTGCCCAACTGTCAGTTTACCTGGAAAATCCAAGCAGAAAATCCAAGCAAAAAATCTATCTCATGTGCCTCTGAGCTACAAAGGAACGCAAACCCACTAGGTTTTAAAATAACTTTATGTAACTCAATTTTGATATTAACATTTTCAAAATGGCTACTCATCCCTTGCAAAACCAGTAAAAGACAGAAAGGCAAGGCAGACCGGGAGGAGCCATAGATACTCATCAGCTATGTGGCCATACTGCATGGATGACTGAGAATCTCAGTCTAAAAATATCGGTATCAAGACGCAAATGAATGATTTTACATATCTAAAGAACAAAGCACCAGTTCAGAATAGTGTTGCTACTTATAGGAATAACATGCATGTACATTATGGATGTTCTTTCATTTTACAGATGTGATTTTATTCTGTTACAGCCATCATGACATATCTAAGGTTTACAATACAGAGAACAGATTTAAATGAAAGTCAGCAGACATCTGTTTTATACTTGATAATTACAGGGATCTCTCTCTATAGAGAGAGATAAAAAGGAATTAGTTATGGTCAGTACTAAAGGGGGTAATTGTGCATTACAGCAGTGATGATCCTCATTACACTGAGTTTCAAGAGCTGTGAACAGAAAAGAATATTCTCAGCATTAAACTACGCAAGAGCTTTAGCAGAAACGAAGGGCATAGACTACTGTGACCATGCCATACTCGTGTATCCCCTGGCAGCTCATTAGATTCTCCATTTTGCAAATCTTCCCATACAGCTTTTACAAAGGCCCAGGAACACATCAAAAGCAAGGACCTGTGTCCCTTTATTCACTGATAGCTGAATAAAAGAGGACTTAAAAAAATAAAAATCCCCCAGGAATATTGATTTGAAAGAATAAAACCACTTGTGAGATGTTTTCAAGACAATCCACCACAGTGAAATGAATGCCTACCACAACGTAATATCCCTTTTTGCTCCCCATACTAAAGCACCAATAGGATTTGTCAGACAGACAGGACTACACTTCAACAAAAAAACCCCCAGTTTTCAAGGATTCAATTTTTACAGCTGCTCTGGACACTAACTGGAAATAAGATACACAATAGAACTTCACACTAAATTCCATGACAGCCATATTTTTGCATTAATACTAAATACTCTTCCTAATCCTATTTTTGTCTAACTCTTAAATGTTCATACAGAAAACAGCACAAAAGGAGGTATTTGTCTCTTCTGGGTTATTTTTGTCTCCAAAAAACACTATGCACATTTTGGAAAGCATGGCTCCCACCAGCTGGGGTTACTTTTCACCTACTGTCAGCGGAAGAACATAACTACAGTGTATCAGCAACAAAAAGGGAATAACACTTCATATTGTGCAAATAATTATGCTCACCTTGGGGCTGGAATAAAAACACCTACAGTGTTCTACAGGATGAGCTAGAGCAAGTTTAATCTGGGTATTTGAGAGTATTTGGAGGCGTTCTTGAGACAGCATCACTCTATTAATGGAAGACAGTGATTCTCCACCTAGATCTTGAATTTAGATGCAATGTGTCTATCCAGTCAGTGGATTGGTACACAAACCTTTCCTTCTATAACTACAGAGGATACGAATTAAACCTGAGATTTGCTGTTTGACCTTTCAGCACTAGCAGGTTGCTTTTCAATCCCAGGTTACCAGGAAAAAGTTCTCTTTCCATACAACTATACAGCTATCCTACAGCAGCTGGCCTCCACTAGAGGCTGCTGAGTTCAGAATCACCACTAGGTCACACTTTAAACCATGATCCAAATTAACTAAGACACTTCAGAATAGTAAAGTTCCATGCCTAATCCCACTCAAGTTCCCAGATCCTGCAAGTCACTGAAAATACAAGCTACGAACAGCTGACATTTTCCTTGCTGTTCATTTGGTTAGCGTAACACAAATCATCCTGCAGACAGAAAACACTGCATCTGCCTCTCAGTTCGTGAGCCCCTCATTGCTCAGTTATTCACCTGGAAAAGACTGCATATAAACAAACCTGTTTGGCCAACTGATCCTTCTTGACCAAGCCCGTGGCTGCAGCGATGTTCCCCGCTCCTTCCACCGTCTTCTGCGCCACCGCCGTCACTCCTGTCACCACAGCTCCCCCAACATTAGACACCTGCTCTTTGGTCTTCTCAGCCACTGAGGAGAAGCAGAAGATGGAAAAACACATTATGCCTCTGGGAGCTGTAAGTTTTTCAGGGAATTTGTCACTGACAGCCCAACATCATGAAAAGCCACAAGGCCATTACATTTTCTGTACCCCAAGCAGATCTTAAGAAATTAAACTATCCATCCAGTAACACTGGAGCAGCAGAGGTAAAAATAAGCCTTAGTTGGGGCTCAATTTCTTTCATGTGAAAGACACCTGACATTTTCATTCATGTCTAACTGCACTTTAGGGAAGAAAAGCCATTATTTAGACCCTCTTATTACATCCATCTCACTGTATAATATATCCTAGTTTGGAAATGCATTCCAATTAGTCCACTACACACTTGCTGCATGATACAGGGCATGGAAGACAAGATCTTTTTTACATTAGACTCAAAAACCATTGATTATTATTATTTTTATTTTTAAAGACAGATTCCATTAAAAAGCAGATCTATCAGTGCTCAACCAGAGAATTTCAAATACAACCTTCTATCTGACTCCCTTAAGATTTTTGCTCCAGTGCTGATACATAATATACTAATTTATAAAGAGATTGAATGCCAAAGCAAACTGGATTAATAGCTAACTTCCAAGCCCCGGGGAAACAACAACTCATTTAGCCTACATATACATCAGCAGTTGCCACTCTACCTTTCAGAATATCACTGGGGTTTTTCTGCTCATGCATCCCCAAGGGCTCTTTCTGACAGCAGCTTGAACTACAGTGAAACTGCTCTAAGAAAAGGGACAGAATGACTCCACGGCTTGAAGTTACACAGCCAGATTTTCAGCAAAAAATACACATACTCCTCTAAACAAGGGAATGTTCTTCAAAAACATCCATCATATATTTTTGCCATTCTAACTAATGTTCTTCAAAAACATCCATCATATTTTTGCCATTACTATACTTTCCTTCAGGTTAAATCCCAACCGATCCATAAAATGTATTCATGGCTTTATCTGCACCCTATGACCATTCTGCTTGAAAGTCAGGCCGCCATTTCTGAGTCTTTCTTTTGGGAAGCACATATGAAAATCTGAACTTCTGTGGATAAATTACATTTCTTTAATTCCTTACATAAAGGGCATCAGTTGTCCATATCACAGGACAAGCAGCATACATTACTATGATTGATATTAAATAACGAGAATTAGGAAAAAGCTAGAAAGAAACAACATGACTAATACACAATTTTTACTAAAGACTCCAATTATAAATATCTGCTGACTGAAAATAGAGGCAGATAATTTAATGCTCATTCTAGCTAAGTTAAAAGGAAAATTTAGTAACCAATTGAGTATTAATCTCTCTTATGACCAGAAGCTTCCACTATAGAGCAGAACAACAGACTACACATTGTCTGAAATTAGAAACAGAAAAAGTCTGTTTCAAATATCTCCCACACTATACATGCTAATAATCTAAAAGTTCATGAGAAATTTCATTGTATACATCTACTACTCTATTGCCATGCTTTTTCCAGGAAAAAAAAAAAAGAATTAAAAGTGGGTTTTGCTGAAAAGCAAATGTTGCCCTCAGGGAAGGTTTACTTAATGCTAGCAACAGCAAAAAAAAAAAAAATCTGTTAAGATGCCCCATTTGATTATTACCAGCTACAAACCACAAAAAAGCTTTGGATTCCATGCATAAAATTTATATAGGAAGCTTTTCACTATTTCTTGCAAACATATATCTTCAGATGTGTGTCCTCCTAACATGCTATATCTTGCAAAGCATGGTGAGACCCAACTGTGCTTGGAGTCTTTCAGAAAGAAACTGAGCAACATTATGAAACAGAAACTCATTCATGTCATTCCAAATGGCAAAAAGAAATCTAAAGAAATAAAGTAGCATCTCGTAAAAGTAGATTAAAAAAATCATATTTTCCAAGAAATATTTAAATGAAAAAAAAAATAAAAGAAGAGGATAGATGTTTTGGGTACATTTCATTTCTGCTTTTTATTTCTCCTCTGTCTCATTCATTTTCTGGAAGAGATCCTGGGCTGCATCCAAAACAGCACAAGCAGCAAGTCAAGGGAGGGGATTCTGCCCCTCTGCTCTGCTGAGACCCCACCTGCAGTGCTGCATCAGCTCTGGGGTCCCAGCATAGGAAGGACATGGACCTGATGAAGTGAATCCAGGGGATGCCACCAAGATGATAAGAAGGATGGAGCACCTCTCCTATGAGGGCAGACAGAGAGCTGGGTTTGTCCAACCTGAAGAGAAGGCTCCAGGGAGACTCTAATTGTGGCCGTCCAGTACCTAAAAGGAGCCTAACAAGAAAGGTGGAGAGGGACTTTTACAGCATCGTGTTGGGAACAGGGCAGGAGTCAATGGCTTCAAACTGAAAGCGTGTAGGTTTAGATTTGGAAGAAATTCTTTACTGTGAGGGTGGTGAGGCACTGGAGCAGGTCACCCAGAGAAACTGTAGAGCCTCATCCCTGGAAGTGCTCACGGCCAGGCGCCCATGAGCAACATGGTCTAGCAGAAGGCATTCCTGCCCATATAAGGGAGTTAGAACCAGATAATCTTTAAGGTCTCTTCCAAACCAAATCATTCTATGAGTCTATAATTCAGGGTCCTTTCATTCTGTTAATTTTTTTTTTTTTTTGGAAGTGACACATATCATTTCAAAAACTCCCTTTTCCATAAAACGCTGAATGGCAGAAGATGTAAAGGACAAAGTCAGTAGGTTTGATGCTGGCAAGGGCTCACACTTGGCCTTGAGCAGACTCATCCTTCCTGATAAAATGATAAAGCATGGTTGTACTGTGTTGATTGTCATAGTCACAATTAGTTTCATTATCTCAAGCTCTTAAAGCAACTGCACCTCAAAAGCAAAATATCAAGAAACAAAGTGGAATTGAGTGCACTGCAGATGCTGCAATATAAACCACCTGATTCTCAATGCCATTATCAATCCCACATTTCTTATACTATGTTGTCATGGCAAGTACAACCACCTGTCAAGAGCAACTATCCAGTGGCTGCTGTTCTCCCTACTAAAGTATTTTGGGAAGGTGCTGTCTGAAGTACATTTCCTCCTCCCAGAAACACATTATCCTAGGAAAGGCTTAGTACATCCAAACTCAAACGAAAAAGGAAAGAATCAGGCTGCTAACACTGTTATTGACGCAGCAATAAGATACTGATAAAAGTAGTAACAAAAGCAGTATACTTAAGACTGCTTCTATTTCAGACAGCCATCATTTAACCCCAGCTGGCAACTAAGCACCACACAGCTCCTCATTCGCTTCCTCCTCCAGCAGGATGGGGAGAAAGATAATTGGAAGGGTAGAAGTAAGAAAACTCATGGGCTAAGTATGTTTCAATTGAAATAAAATAATACTAATAACTATTGTAATAAAAAGGAAAATAAAGAAACCCCACAGGTGATGCAAATTAAAACAATTGCTTAGCACCAACCAACTGATGCCCAGCCAGGCCCCAGCCCAGATGACCCCCACCAGCCTTCCCCATAGTTCTATTCAGTATGATGCCACACAGTGTGGAATATCCCTCTGGTCAAATGGGATCAGCTGTCCTGGCAGTGCCTTCCCCCAATTCCTTGTGAACCCCCAGCCTCCTCACTGGTGGGGTGAGGTGAGAAGCAGGAAATGCCTTCATATATAAGCCCTGCTCAGCAATAGCTACAACATCACTATGTCATCAACACTGGTTCCAGTACAAATCCCAAAGAGACCCATACCAAGTACTACAAAGAACATTAATTCCATCCCAGCCAAAACCAGCACACAGACACAGCATAAGAAAGCTGACACAGGAGTTACCATGGAAGATCTCTCACATACTGCTTCAGAAATCAGAGCCATGAAGATAAATTCAGCAAACTGTATAAATAGCACACATTGGCAGAAGCAATCATAGTAAGGAGATAGTCTTCTTTCCTGTCTCTAAGGAATAACTAAACACCAACATCATTACCAGAGTGACTCTGATAATGAGCTCCAGCCTGGTGACCCTCCAGCTCTGAAACCCCAGTGACAGGAAAAGAAAAACCAAAATAGGTTTCCAGTCTCATGTATTTTATTGCTTACACTAAGGAGTAACAGGGAAAGCATTAAGTG